>PPHD01017911.1:0-14821 GCA_002909625.1 Bambusicola thoracicus
TAAGCTACAAATATATTTTCCTTAGAACTACTTACGCAACTTTAATAGAGTTGAATTTTTACTTGTAAATGTGATTTATAAAAGATGCAATTTTAACATTATATTATTACATTTTCCCCAAAGGTTCTAGGCATAAATGCTATTTTCTGTTTAATTATTCTTTTAAATGAAAACAATAATCAGATGTCTCCATGGTCTATTTTTCAAGCTGAGTTTCAAAACAATCCTTAAGTCACGGGTTATGTTTCCAATTGTCACAAGGAACCGTGTTATATCATCTTTCTATTATGTAGCCAACCTCCACATTACAGTGATTTTGTTGCTGTTGTTTGCCCTTCTGATTAATAACCACAATGCTCTCATTGAGAGGAGCAGTTTCATTGTTCTTATGGCTACAAACTATTCTCTGATTTCCAGTTCTTATCCTGTTCTTTATACCATACATTCATTGAACACCTCTTTACTCCCATTTGTTTCTATCCCATGGTTACACTTTCAGGAATAAATCATATTCTTTATTGGCTTTTATTTTTCTCAGCTAAGGAGATTCTCCATGTAAATAGAATCTCTATTTCCATCAACTGCCAAGTAGTCCTTCTTAGCATCTGCTCATTGGTCCTGAAAATTGATTATCAGAACTGTACACACTGTTATTAGTACAGTATTTTGCCAGATAATTACTATTTCCCTCTTCTGTTGGCTATTATTTACCTACTTTACCCTCAGAATACACTTCCCTTTTCCACAGTACAATGCACTGATGGTTCATAGTCACACAGAGATCAACTGACGTTCCTGGATCTATATCATCATCTGCTGTTTGCAGATGATGTACTCTCACTAAATCGAACAGTGAAATTCCAATAGAGTGTAACGTGGTCCAGATAATCTGATGTCTGTATGTGCAAAGAAACCAGTACTTCTGTTGATTTGCATGTGATTATCAATGTTGGGAATCAGGACAGGAAAAAAATGCAAGCTTGTTGTATGTATATTATTTCTGATAAGAGGGTAAGTTTACAAGGATATCAGGTTTGTCAGATAAGACTGAGGACATGCACTGAATCTACATGACCTGAGCATTCAAATCATACAAATGCAAGACAAAATCAGAGCTGAGTCAGTCATCTGTTTGCAAGCATGCAGATGCTCTTTCAGACTTACAAAATGAAGTCCTTCTGCTCTGTCTGCAATTACATGACCTTCAACCAGAGAAAGGATATACTGCACTATCCCTGGAAAATTTTCTCTTACTTTAGCTAGTGGCTATGAGTGATGGTGTATCTACCATTTTAATTCCATTACAAGTTACTCAACAATCAGGTCAGATTTAACACATCAGACTGTTCCTTAATGATATCTGGATGTAATTAAAAAGGCTCCCATGTTGAGGAAAGCTGTTGATAAGCTTATTTACCAGGCATGGTAAGTCATCAAAGTGATAAAATCATGCAGAATAATTTAGGTTGGAAAAGACCCTTAAGATTATCAGGTTCAACCATTACCTCACCCTATCAAGCCCACCACTAAATGATGTCCCTAAGTGCCACAATCACATCTCTTAAATACCTCCAGGATAGCAACTTCACCATCTCCCTGGGCAGCCTGTCCCCATGCCTAACCATCCCTTACATGAAGAAATTCTTCCTGACATTCAATCTAAACCTCCCCTGGTGTGACATGAGGCTGTTTCCTCATGTCCTATGTCACTTGTCATCTAAGTAAAGAGAACATCCATCTTGTTACAACCTCCTTTCAGGTAGCTGCAGAGAGCAATAGTATCACCCCTCAGCCTCTAGACTAAACAATCCCAGTTCTGTCAGCCATTCCTCAGTGGTCTTGTTTTCTAGGAAGGAATTAAGTGCAAGGTACTCCTCTCTAACCTGCCATCCATGCTACCATCTCACAGCTGTGCACTTAAAAAATGTCCACAAAACCCAACCAAACGAAAATAAACCAAAATCCCCCCAAAGTAAAGAAATTCATCACATCAGATTATAATGCAAGCACAGAGAAAATTGAAATACAAGTATCAGACTAGTTTATAAAATCACACTGTTTAATTTGCTTCAAAAGGGCAAACAGGCATAAAGTAAGAGCCTACATCAGAATAGGAAGTACCTTTATGTAAAAAGAAGATCCTTAAGATGGTTATTATTTCTTGAAACACTGAAATGTATTAAAAGTGAATTAAACATCTACTTAGATACTTCCAATAAATGTATCCACAAAGGCATCTTATACATTCTTAGTCTCATTCTCATAAAAAAAAAAAACATAGCAGCATTTCCCATTTAAGTCTGCCTCCAGTAAAATACCTTAAACTCTATTTACTGTAAGGGAATCTAGTTGTATTGAAGTGATAGCAGCTGTCATTATCTTTCAACACCAAATATATTTGCCTTGAAATTCTTAGCAAATTTTCAATTTAATAACGCTTTTATAAGACACTAGCAGTAATCATTATTGATTAAAAACAGATACATTTTTATGAAAAGAGAAGTAATACACATGTGTATTTCATCTAAACATAATTCAGAACGATGGAATAAAATAGAGACTTAAAAAGCTCTTTATAACTGTTAACATTTCAAGATTTTAAAGCAATGGAAAAGAAAATCTAATGAAATGAATAAATGAATCACAAGGGTACAAAGTAAAACAGACTAACATGAATGTTTTTAGTGACGAGTAGTCAATACTCCAAGGGAATTTCTTTTATTAAATTCCACTTCACAGTAACGTGGTCCCACTTGGAACATGGAACAGCAACAACCAGCATTGCCCTCAGCACTAAGACACACTTGCCTCTTTCACTTCATCTCCCTTTAGGTGGAAAGGAATTTGTAAATATTACAAAACAAATTATCTGGATGAAGAACAAAGACTTGGCCACTGTTTAGATTTATTGGATTTACTGGTCTGTTCATGATGCCAGAGGAGATGGTAAGGATCTTCACTTTCAGGCAGCATAACAGGTCCTTCAGCCATCACCACTGCTTCATACTTCACTAATGGGGAAAGAGATACTAAACAGCATAGAGAAACATAATGCAACTGGTACAGATCTGTCCTAGAAGACTGAACTCTGGAGGATTCAATTAACTTCTACTACAATTTTTGATCCAGGGATCTTGTAAAAGAACATTCTTCAGTGAGAGCCCTAATTTTGTAATGTTTGTGGAGCGGTAAATGTTATAATCCAAAATACTAGATCAATATACAATTCCTACTACATTACAGGTCTTACGAAATAACATTGTGCTTTTACCTGCCCCCATGATGAGCCCTGGTGCAGTATCCTTTGTATGGACGGTTCCTGACACATATGGATTATCTGCCCAGCGGAGATGGAGGTGAAGGTAGCAATCAGGCTTGTGGGGGAAAAAGAAAAGAGGTTTAAAAAAAAAACACTGTTAACAGTTATGCTTGTATGATAATGAAAGCCCACACAGAGAACAGTTGCAGTGATGTATCCCTATAGAGAATAGCTGTTTCCTATGGAGACCAAACCACGAAGCTAAGCTATCTAACAAGAGTTTGTCTCCATACTCTAACACTGACAATAAAAAAGAAGTTGGCATGAAATTATTGTATAAAAAATCCATGTGACAGAACTGCTTAAAGTCTCTAGCTAGCAGCAACAGCAATAATTAGAATGTTTGCTGGTCTCAAGTAATTAGGTAAAATGATGATTAATAAAAAACATTAACATTTCTTTTTTTAGCAAAAAAAAAAACCAAAAAAAAAAACATATAAAAATACTTCAATAACTGTTGGATGATCACCATCCATCTCTCTTAGCTAAGCAACTTACTGCCTCTTGCACTTCCTGCAGTGGCACTTGGAGGTCATTACTGCTGCCTGCCAGTGGTGCTCAGGAGCTGCATCTTCTGCTATCCTTCCACTGACCTGAGAGCTCAGATTCAGGACCCATAGCCTTAAGACATGTAGCACAGTCTGCAATTTTCAAATGAGAGCCAACTCCTCCAGCCCTCCCCTTCCATGTGGAGAAGGATTAAATCTCTGCCAGCAGCAGAACTGAAACCATTTATTTTGCCCAGAAATGCAAAGCCTGGAGTTCCCATGAGTCGAGAGTCAGTGACAAAAATATGAGGTTTTTCAGTACAGCGTAACAAACAACTAGATATTATGGGTAGCTAGAGCTACAATCACATCATCATAAAAAAATAATAATAATAATTAAAAAAAAGACTTTTTGATGCAATTAAATGTGATGTTTACTTCCAAGCAACTGTCAAGAGTTCCTTTAACAGGGTTATCTTGCTTTAAGATGAAATAAAAGTATGAAAGATGGAAACAAAGATGGTATTGGTAAGATGCATCTGATGTGCCACTTATATCCTGAAACAACTTACTGTTATGATTGTTGTGAATTGGGTTGTGCAGTTGGCACACAATAAAAGCTGTCCTCTTTGCATCAAATTAAGCTCTAAAATAAGAAATGCAGAGCTACAGACAGAGTCATGACTCACTGTACAAGATGACTGGACTAACAGCTTGCAAAATCACTGCTCATGTCATGCAAGTAGATTTGTGCATTAATTTAGCTGATAAACTCAGCACAAAGCTCCTGGGTTGCCTGCACTGGTACACATACTGCCCATGCAAATAATTCTTATGCACTTCAGACAGAGGATGAGACCACTTACAGGTTTGCAGTTGGTAGGTTTTCCATTCATATCAATGTCTGGAGGGTTTAGAAAATCCCAGTCACGGCCTTTGTTGTAGGTTATTAGAGTTGCAACTTTCCCATCAATCTTCTGGTTGGCCAGAAAGACTCCTTTTACACCTCTGACCTGAAGCATAAATGAGAAAAAGTTAATAACCAGCGTATACATATTTTTTTTGGCAAGTATAATTGCTGATCAGCTGCTCTTTTGTGGCTCTGAACTGCATGCCTCTGGTAGTTTCTCCATTAGGGAAATGAATGATAGCTTAAAAGAGAAAAAATAAAAATAAAGTATTAAGAGGAAAAGGACAAAGAGGTAAGATCTCACATCAAATTAGAAGGCTTCACTGAGTGCCTCTGTTTACATTGTGATTACTTATGAGGCTTTCTGAATTATTGAAAAATTCTTGGAAACGTCTATCTACTCATACATCATTTCCACCATAGTGTGGCTGCTCAATTGTTCAGGTCTGAACAGGAATAGGAATATCTGCCTCTTACTATTTACTTTTTATCAGAAATACTTATACTTTTTTTTTTTTCTTTCTTTTTCTTTTTCCTATTTTCCCCTCCCCTGAATACCACTAACTTCCTTCAATATACATTTTAAAAAACTGTAGTCTGTAGTTTGGTTGAAGAGAAGGCATCCATACCAGCAGGGTACAGATTTGATCTCTATCATTCATGAACATATTTCTTTTTCTAATGAACTGACCAAAATCTATAGAGACCATATTCTGCTGGTTACAGTAATACCCTAGAACTTGGAAATACATTTAAGTCCAGAGAATTAAATTTTCCATAGCTGTTTTACTACCTAAAGTTCACATGAGCTCCTTCCTCCTTAAACACCATGCATGTGTGGTTAGCTTACTCATCCAGGATGCTGGAAGCTCAGCACTGACTCCAAGTCAAATGTAACAATAAATTGCATGGTAGTGCAGGTGATAAAAGAAAGAGTAGAAAAAATAAGGAATGTACATTCTTAACTGTCAAAGCTACTTCAGCTTGCTGGGAACTTATTATGCATTCCATCTTCCAAAGAGAGCATGGACATGAATATGACTGAAATGCTGAGCAGTTCAAACATGTACTGAGGATGGCAGAGTTGCATTTCAATTTCTGTGCATATATTTTTTGTAGTGAATACTATTAAATATTTAAGCAGTAATTAGATCAAGGACTGCAAGGGAAGAATCCCTCTTCTTTTGTAGATGGCAAAAACAGTGATGCATCGTGAATATATTTTTCTTTCAGTCTTTTTTAATAAATGTTCAATCACTCCACGTAATCATTTGGTGGGAGTCAGATTTGAAAAAGTTCTTTGTTCCCATTCCCATCTCTAAACGAGCCAAGTGGCTAGGGTAACCTCACCTCTCCAGAATATGGAATTTGAATCCTATTAGGCACAGAAAGATCATGAAAAAAACAATTCCTGTGTCTCAGTTAACTACACTCACCACTGCTCTAAGAGATAAAAGCTGACCAGCACTTTGGCAGCTCTGTTCTGAAAGAAAGGCATAAATCCTATTTGAAATAATAAAAGAGTTTCCAAGAGGCATCTTCAGAGAATGTTCAGAAGTATGAAGTCTGGAGTGGTGCATTAGGCTAAAAAATATAACAACAACAATAATAATAATAATAGTAATAATGGTAACTATGCTGCATAAAATTAGCAGCTTTAAAACATCCCTGTCATTATACAGCACTTTCTAATATGTTTGTCTTGTGACCTATGTAAACTCATATCTGACTTTTTCCGTAAATATTTTAAGATCTGTATGTCGAATTTACCTTCTGAATTCAATTGTGATGATGAGACAGCCAAATTCTTTGCCGCTTTCCACTCCTTGACTCATTTCCCTGGTCTAAAAGTGGGACACTAGTGTCTTTCTACAGCAAAGGGAAAAGAGTTGCATAGCAAATAACATGCTGTGCAAAAGAGGACATTTAAACACTAGGGAGTGTTTAAGTGCTCAGCTACAATCCAGAAGCTACCTAAAATATGAAAGTAGTTTCCTAGAGTAAGACAAGTCAGGGAATTCAAAAATGCCATTCCTTTGGCTTTCTTTTGATTTTTTTTTAGTGTAGCTGTTTTTCCACTTTTTTACTGTGATTCCCCAGTACTTTTAGAAAGGTCCTTTGCACCTTACAAACCTATTTTCTAAAGACTTTTCCTGTTGTGGCTTTGTATTCTGTGACAATAATTACTGCACTTTTCAATCTTCTTTTAGTGACAGTTGAACAATATTTGATACTAGTGTTCAGATGGCCCCACAGTGTTTATTAGCAGCAGTTACTGAAATAACAAAAAATGCAGTTATATAACAAGTATGTGATTAAAATTTAAATGCCTAAGAGCCACTGTTTAGGCAAGAAAGTATGAAGAATACATGCTGCAACTTGTGAAGCTCTTACTCATACAGGAAGCAAAACAGGATCCAGTCTAGAAGTAGCGCATTTGGGTATCAGTTTTCAAATATGACTGAGTCAAATTTGTGACGAGTTGTGTTGGTAGCACTTGATACAAATTTCAATGGCACACTGCTTTTGGAGAGTTTATACTTTGCCATTCTTTGATATGAATATTTGGCAATTATTCCCCATTCACATGTGCAACATTAGCAGAAATGAAATATTGTACAAAGAAGACAACATACATAAAAGAAAATGAAAGGAGACAAGTAAACAAGCTTGTAGTAGATGTATGAGCAAAAGATGAAGTGAAGACAGCTACAGGTAATGAAGAACAATAGTGAAAATTTTAAGAATTACACACTGATGGAAATTGTCAACCACTGAGGATCACCTCTGTGTTGAAGATTTCTGTTCCAGTGATGGGTTACATGCATTAAATTCTCCAAAGGGAAAACTCAAAATATACTAAAAAAACAACCAAAAAAACACATTCCCAATGTCTTCAATTTATTGTTAGTAGCTATAAAGAGTAAATAATCCATACTCTACTTGTAGATTCGAATAGATGATCACTATTTTATAAAGAACATGAATACTATTTATTAATTTTATAAGCTATATGAAAGCCGCAGGCTTTCTTACTTTAAGCAAATGAAATTGCCCTCCTATGATGCAACCTCGTTCCAAAAACAATTCTAAAGATGTAGAATTGTCTTTCAACTACTCTATCATTTGCACGTATTTGTTTTAATAAAACCCTACCAATTAATTCTGTGTACACAGTGATCTAGGATGTCTCACTTTTGTTCATTAACAAATACACCCTCACTGACACTGTGAAATTCTTAAATTATGAGTGAAACTGAATTAAATAAGTAGCTCTTGTAGACAAAAGGAGAGTGAGAGTTGGCATCGCCATACAACCGATGTGAAATTATGTGCTCTAGGTGATGTTGAGAGAAGATACAATACCTTAATCTCTTATGGCTTTGCATCCTGAAGGAATGACCAAAAGCAATGAGCTGCAAAATACTGCTCCCGATATACCACCCTGTGGGAATGTGGCTACACACAATCTACAGCTTTACTCATTAAGAAGTCCCATTTTTAAATAGGGACAGCATAGAAAATAATCTGTGCTTAAATTGGTAATTAGTAAATGTTTTACTCTAGTTATTTGAAAAGAAAAAGCTAATCAATGATGAAGGAGATAAAGGAGAAAAAAAAAAAGTGCTATCATGTTCCCACAGCAAGAATAGCCTATTTAGAGCCATTTAACACCTCTGTAAGTGCAAGACTTGTAACCAGAATTAATGCAGACCTTTTCCACAAGAAGGCTGGTATACTTAGGAAGTGTTTTTGTTTGTTTAATTAACAGCGAGTGGCCAAACTTGGTCAGAACAAAGGTCCATGTGGTTTGAGATCCTACTAATGGTCAGTCCTATATGCTGTAAGAAAGAACAAAACTGGTGCAAATGTACATCTTGCTTCACATGAAAGTCAGCAGCAGGAGGAATTGAATTGATGACAAGTTTGTGCCTTCCAAAACACTGTATTCTTTATTCATTTATCTCGTGAAGCACACTAGAGGTAAGATTGAAGATAGAACTGTTCATAAGATAGCATCACATAGCAAATGCTGCTGGCACAATACACCCTGTGAAAGCAAGTGGATTTGCTGTCCAGTATTTAATTTTGTTGATTCTTCACTTGTCAGAGGTGACACAAAACCTAGCACAAGGCTCTTCGGTTTACTATTTAAAGAGAATTTAAGGCAGGAAGTGTACCACTGAGTTACCTAGAAGAAAAAAAAGCCATACAGAGGCAGCTACATAACTTCCTACTTCAATAATAAATTGTGCTGTCAGCTCTACTTCTCACATGCAGAAAGCCTTGATCAACTCTGGTTTTGCATATCCCTGTAACGTCATATCAATTATCTAGTTCTTAGAACCCAAAGCACACTGGCAGGAAAAGAAATAAACTTTATATATATATAAATATATAAATGATAGATATATAGTATGACGTACTACCAGTAAGAAAGAAATCCTAGCCTTTTTACATTAAAGACAACTGTGAAAATTAATTATATTCATAATCCAAATAAAAGAATGAAAACTTCACCTAGACCACAGACATTGGAAGAACTAAAAGCCTACCTCTAGAATATCTATCAGGACATTCTCTTCTGGCTGCTTTGTGCTCCGGACGTTCTCCAGCAGGATGGAGTAGTAAATGCCTTGTGGGTCAGACTGGTACAGATTGTATGTGTCTGTCTGGTACCATTCCTGAACAGCCACAAATACCTGGTTTTCATCTGTACTGATTATCTGTAAATCCTGTAGGAAAAGAAGGTACAAATGACTATTTTTTTCATCATTTATGTGGCACGTGCAATAGGTCTGCCAGAAGAATTGTATATTAGTGTGGGGAAAAATGCATCAGGAAGCTAGATGACAGTAATCTCCCAACCTGATACTAACCAGCCTGCTGCATCCCATCACTCTGAGATGGCTGGGCATTGAGAGGGATGATCCCACCATCTCAATGAAGACCAAAAATCATCAATGTGTGAAAGCTTTTACAGGAATAATTAAACAAAAAACATTGTTTCTGACTTTCAACATGAAAACATATGCTACTGATTCTACCACTTGGATCCATGAGTAAAAAGGAAAAAAGAAAAGTGAATGATTTTCCGAGATCTGAATGCAAGTCGATGGAAAACTTGTGTGTTTTGTTAACACCATAACCTAAGAAATAATCCTCAGGTACTCAAACAGGTAAGAACTATTTTGTCCATAACACATAACATAGCAAAAAAAGGACCCAGCAGTTACACAGAGGAAGTGGTACATATTGTGCATTGATGTCTATTACACTATGTAACGGTACATACTGAATTAAATATTCAACAATAATAAAATGAGAGTCAACATTCTGCATTTTCTCAAGAATCTCAGGCATGAATATTGCAATACCTTTCTTAACAGCTTTCCAGCTCCTTCACTCCAAACTTCTCAGACAAAAAACACACAGATGGGAAAAATAATTTAACACTAATATTAAACAGAAGAAATAAATCAGAAAGTGGCAACACTGAATTGAGCTTAGCAAACAATAAAAGGGCCTGTGTTTACAATTGGATAAGGTTGCAGAAAGTCAGATGTTGGGGCTACATACAAAGTGACATCCAGTCACAGAGACAGAAAACTTGTAAATTCTTTATGACATTCTTGGCACTTATTAAGGAGATTGTATACAGTGCTGGTCACCCAGTAACTGAAAAAAATAACTAGGGTGATGGAGTGAATATGAAATAAAGCTACCAAAAATGTCAAAAAAATATAAGTTTTAGGAAAATAATCTTTAAAAATGAAGGCTTCAACTCCTGCCTTAAACCACATAATACTGAAGTTACCTTTCCATTTACAGCGTGAGATAGTTGCCCTGATTATCCTATAAGTAGGGATAGAATTGAAATAGAGTCAGAAGACAGAGTAAATAAACAGTACTTTGGTTTTTTGCTTGTTTGTTTGTTTTTCCATGGTAAATCTAAAAAAAACTATTCATCCATGATGCCACAGTTTGCAGCAAAGCTATCATTTGCATTATGCCGTGAACAAAAGCAATACTGCAGTGATGCAGACACTTTTACTTGGCACTGGTGACACCGCACCTCAAGTACTGTGTTCAGTTTTGGGCTCCTCACTGTGAGAAAGATATTGAGGCACCGGAGTGTCCAAAGAAGGGCAACAAAGCTGGTGAAGGGTCTGGATCATAAGTCTTATGGGGAGTGTTCTTGTTTTCAGGAAACATGCAAATGTGGCACAGAGAGATATGGGTTAGTGGGCATGGTGTGGATGGGTCAATATTTGGACAAGATAACCTGTCTTTTTCAACATAATGATTCTATGATTCACACAAAGATCCTTCCCTGCCCCACACACTGGTAGGTGGCAGTGGCTGCAGGGGTACCAGTTGCTGACTGACAGCCTGGTTGTCATCCTCATACTTCAGACAGTGGTAGGAGCTGCAGATCCAGTGGAAGAAATGCATCCAAAGCTAAAATGTGTGGTTAAGATGAATTCTGGAAAGTCTGGACAGACTGAGTGAGAGTGGTTGGGCTGGAGTACCTTACTGCAATAAATGTAGTCATACGGCTGTGACTCTTACCAAGAAAGAGGTATGCACTCAGACTGTTTGATGCCCTCTTTTTATCAGGCAAGAACTTAACAAGTCCTGGTTTTAGTAAGCAAAATTGTCTTTCCACTTCCTTGAACTCGGTTCCTTTCATCTAGCATTTACACTTTCAGATTTCCAGTGCAGCCTTACTGCTATTTCTTTTCGCAGCAATTTTTTTTTTCCCTCAGGAAGCAACGTCCTTCAGTTACACTACTTTGCATTAATCCTGCACAACACTTTCTGCCCACTGTCTTGATATAATTCTCTGGAAAAATTAATTGACAAAGTAAGGAAAATTGCAAATTTCATGTCTGATTCTTAAATATACCTTAAAATCCTGAGTGACAGACTCTTTAAAATCTAGCTTAAACAAAATAAGACCGTCATATCACTCTTTATCTATTCCTGTTGCTGGAAAGTTGAATTTAAAAGGAAGAAATTGATTGACAAACACAACAGCTGAGTCTTCAGTATGCCACCTCCAACCCATCAGCCCAACTGCCCACTGCACATGACAGTGAGAAGTCAGAAAGTTTCCCTAGGCCAAACTTACTGTCCAGAGCACTTTGGCAAGGAAAATATAAAAGAAACTCAAAGTTACCATTTTTCAAATCTTACAATTCATGCCAGAATTGCATCCCCTGCCCCACAGACACGTAATGCTTAGGCTAAGTGACACATTAACCTAAGCAAGTGAAAAATTAAACAGAGAATTACAAGGAAGAAATTTATAACAAGTGCAACAGAAGCAAGCACACAGAGCTGCGTAATCTCAGCCTTGACCTCCAGATGCACCACATTTATAC
This sequence comes from Bambusicola thoracicus, assembly GCA_002909625.1. NCBI lineage: Eukaryota > Metazoa > Chordata > Aves > Galliformes > Phasianidae > Bambusicola > Bambusicola thoracicus. Next base: position 12,106 of record PPHD01017911.1, read on the forward strand.
CCCTGTAATCTCTTAAGTACAACCAAGGTAATGGGATGGCACATATCCCAAAGATAATCTCCCTAATCTTCCTTGCCTGGCCGAGTAAAACGGTGCAAGGAGAGAAATCAATAACGAGGTACACTGTGAAGAAAAGAAAAGTTCCTTGAATCCACCTCCGATGGATTTGTATGACTTGAAGCCATTCAGATCAATGGCTGCTACAGCACAGATTCACTTGCTGGTGCCATGACACCTCCTGGGAAACAAATACTTCCACTGCATCAAATACCACCACTACCCACATTTCTATTTTGTTTCTCTTTATTTTACATTTGATAGACACTCCAAAATCACTTCAGAAGGATGGAGCTGCAGCTGCACACTGCTCTGTTGCTTGGCACAGAGAAACAGCCTCCCCTGAGCTTAGGAGCTGCCCAAGTGGAGAAACAAGTCCTGGGGGATGAACCAGTTGCTAAATGAGCTCTCACAGTCCCATGACTTAGTAATTCAACCATAATGCAGCCACAGCCTCAAGACAGCTTTGCCTGCTGACAAAAAGGCTGCATGAATCTTTTCTGCCACTTCTGCTATTAATGAATGAACCCATTTAAGGTATCCTTGAAACAGTAATGAAAAGAGGGAGCTTGACAGAGCAGGGAATACATGCTTCAACAGACTGATAGCTATTTAGGGAGCAGGAGGAAAAACAGCTCAAAAAATTTTACTCTTGATAGCATTATATCTATTACTGAACGATACAGAAGTTTGGAAGAAAACCTGTGATTAACATAGTGATGTATGTCCCAGACTGAGCCAAAGAAGACACAGGCCTGTTTAGTGCCCCTTAGAGTACTAGGTGTTAATCAAGTAAACAGAATATATAGAGTTAGTAAAAAGGGCGTACAGAAAATTCATGTTATCGTGAATGCATTAAAGACGTTCACTTATTTCAAAAGCAATAGGATTTTATTATTTTGTTCTTAGTTATCCCCTGTACTCTCTTTAATTTTGGCAACCCCAAAAAATTAATTTTAGTGCCTATCTCACATGACAGAAAAGACATATAGAGATCAAGATAAACGAAATAAGCTTTTTCCACTCTATATCCTTTCAGAACTAAGTATTTACTTTCTGAATTGCAGTAGGATATAACACACAATATAGCTGCTCCACTGTTAAGTTTTTGTAGGTGGCATGAACAAATACAATAACAATGAATGCCTTCTTTCAGTTCATAAAAGGAGATCATTTCAGTAGAGTTTATTTACCAGAAGTGGGAAGGGGACTCAGAATAATTAAATTCTTCTGAACTGCAAGAGTAAAACTTTACATGACTTGTAGCAGATTTCTTGGTTTAGTCAAGTGTTTTTGGCTAACGCAAGAATAAAGTATTTCCCACTTGTACTGTTAGTCATATTAAGGCTCCTGGGCTCCATCATGAGAGGGGTGGCCAGCAGGGGAGGTGATTGTCCCTCTCTACCCTGCCTTTATGAGGCCCCATCTGGAGTATGGCATCCAGATATGGAGCCCCCAGTACAAGAAAGACAGAGAGATGTCGGAGAGGGTCCAGAGGAGGGCCACAAAGATGATCAGAGGGCTGGAGCACCTCCACTATGAAGACAGGCCTAGGGAGCCAGGCTAGTTCAGCCTGAAGGGAAGGCTGCAGGGTGACCTCACTGCAGCCTTTCAGTACCTGAAGGGAGCCTATAAATAAGAGGGAATTTAACTCTTTGAAGCTCTAGATAGCAGCAGGACAAGGGGAAACAGTTTTAAGTTGAAGGAGGGAAGATTTAGGTTGGATATCAGGGGGAAGTGCTTTACTATGAGGATGGTGAGGTGCCATAACAGGCTGCCCAAAGAGTTTGTGGATGCCCCGTCCCTGGAGGTGTTCAAGGCCAGGTTGGATGGGTACCTGGGCAGCCTGGGTCTAGTATTGAACATGGAAGTCGGTGGTGCTGCGAGTGGCGGGCAGGTTAAAGATTCATGTTCCTTGAGGTCCCTTCCAACACAGGCCATTCTGTGAAAAGGGCAGGAAGGGACCTTTGGAGATATCTAACCCTTACTAACATAGGTTCCCTACCTATAGGTAGGTTGAGCTGGACAGCATCCAGGCAGGTCTTGAGTATCTCCAGAGAAGGAGATAATACAATAAACTATGACCAGAAACTAACACACTACTCCTCCAAACCACACTCCTCTAGGCAAGGCCAATCATTGCTGAAAGGAGTTTAGTGCAAGAAAAGCGTGGTGGTTGATGAGGCTACAACCAGTACCCCTCAGCAGAACCACCCTCCCAGAGGTAGCAGCTAAAGCCCTGCTCCAGGTTGAAAAAAGCCCAATATGAATTGCTGAATCTCTCTAGATCCCCTGGGATAGATTCGCATAACCAGCACATGACTCCTGCCAAGTACAGGAGACAGCTATGTGATTCAATATGCTGTCACTATCCAACATGCTACAGAAAATCTCTCAAAAGGAGCTAAAAAAAAGCCCTGATTTCTGTTCATTAGATGACCACCAACAGCTCTGTTCCATACATACATGTACTTCTGATGTGTTACAAAAAGGCAGTCTAAAGCAGTACAGCAGAACTGGAGACAGAGAGAGAACAAATTAAATGAAGTTTAATAAATATAAGGCTTGGCTGAAGGCTGGTTTTATCAGTCTTTGATAGATGAGTAAGGAGGCCTTTTGATATGGTGTTTTCATCCTTTTCTGTTTTTTTTTTTTTTTT
>PPHD01017912.1:0-14821 GCA_002909625.1 Bambusicola thoracicus
TTCCTTCCTTCCGTCCCTCCCTCCCATCCTTTCCCAGATATTTTTCTCCTTCTAAAATGTATAAAGTCCTGATAAAGGTGTTGAAGTTTCCTTCAAAACAAAACCTACTGATTACATAGAAATGCAGTATACATTTACTTAACACACTGCTTTTCTTTTTCTACTGTGGAGGGATTTTTTGTGAAACTATGCTCCACTTCTGAAGATCTTTACAAAATTCATCATTCCAAAAAAAGCCAGAGAGTAAACACATTGTGGGTTTTTTTGTTTGGTTGGTTGCTATCTGGGAGAGCTCACATTTACAGGGTGGGAAAACCTTGTCTGAAATTTTGCACACTTACATTTTATTTTCACACATCTTACGGTGCTCGATTTCTCTGTATTTATGCTGTGGGTTGGCCAGTTGAGCTCAGAGTTAGGGGAAGTCAAGAGCCCAAGGATGAATTTTAATTAGAAGGCAATCAAGCCACCAGGTGGCTCCCTGATGTCTTGAATCTCCACTTGGGTGCAATAAATCGATTTTTTCTTGAAAACGGTGCTAAATTTTAAACGCTGCCCCAAAACTAAAACATGGAGTGCTTTTGCATAGCTGTGAGAATAATTTATATGCTGGAGTGTTTTATTTGTTTAATATAAAGCATTCATTGCTGAACCATCGGTTGTTTTTGCAGTGTGTCCCGTGATCTCTTCTCAGCGTGGCTTTTGCTTAAAAATATTTTTAATGCTTGATTTTATTTGTACCCAATGAGAGAAAATAAGCACAAAAAAGAAAAAGACAGAATTCTTTGTGAATCTCAGTTTTGGTTCTGTGCTGCTCCTGAGAGCAGTGGCAGTTTGGGTCTGAACCATTTGCTGTATGTTTTATAGGTTCCCTTATGACCTGCAGAGCACTTGTGGGACCACAGCTTTCTCCCATGTCCTTTCTACTGCCTGAGGTCCGTAGGGTCAAGTCTGTTTGAAGTGCCTGTTGTCTGCATCCAGACCTCACCGATCTCAGTGCTGTTTTCAATATGCATATGAAAATTTGCCATCTCACCATGAGATGGTGGCTCACGTGCCAGCATGGCCCATGTGCTGGGAGAGCTGTGTCCTCCTGCCCCAGAGCTGCTGCCCTACAGGGCTACATCTGCTGCCACAGGAGGGGACAGCCTACACCAGGTCTGACTGTCAGCAGTGGGTTCAGTTGTCGTATCTAGCTTGGCAGCTTCCTCCAGGTTTCTAAATGATCTAAATTTTTGTGCCTATAAATAGGAACAGCAGCGAAAATTTGTGAGTGTTTTAGTGCTGTCTGCCTCTACAGCAAGCCCAGTCTTGTGATCTAAACCATCCAGCAGGGAGCCCCTGCTCTGCAGGCATATGTTCTTTTGCACGCTGCCTGCATATTGCATTGTAGGCTGACCTCCTGCCTTGTGCTGCTTGGTTTTCTGGTGTCAGGGTGGCCAAGAGAGGTGCTGTAGGTTGCATCCCGGAGAGTCCAGCACTGCAGGGATGATCAGTTGCAGCTGCAATGCCATTACTCCTTCAATATCACTTGGCCAGGTGTCTACAACATCTGAATGGGACATGCATACCATCAGAAGACACATTGGACTGTCACAGAGCAGGTGACTCAGCTCCTGGAGTCTCCTGTATGTGACCCTAGGGAGATGGAAGCACTGTTCTTGCAAGCAGAGATGTTTTGGTGGATGTTATTATTCTACTGCATTGCTATCCATCCAGTGTCCTGCAGATAGAGTCATAGATTCATTAAGGTTGAAAAAGACCGATAAGATCATTTAGTCCAACCATCAACCCATCTCCACCATGACCACTAACCCATGTCTCTCGGTGCCACCACATCTGTCCTGTCCTTGAACACCTGCAGGGATGGCGATTCCACCACCAGTTCTAATACCTCACCACTCTTTCTGAGAGGAGATTCTTCCTAATATCCAACCTGATCCTCCCCTGGCACAACTTAAGGCCATTGCCTCTCGTACTATCAATGTTAACTGAGAGCAGAGGCTGAGCCTACCTCGCCACAACCTCCCTTCAGACAGCTGTACAGAGCAATAAGGTCTCTCCTGAGCCTCCTCTTTTCCATACTGAACAATCCCAATTCCCTTAGCCACTCCACATAAGACTTGTGCTCCATTCCCCTCACCAGCTTAAATCCAGAGACATCGGTGTGCACAGGATGTGCTACTTGATTTACATGTTATTCCTTCTGGCTAACCTGGAGGAACTGAGCCACAGGAAATAATCCCAGTAACGCAGTGTGTAATCCTGGCATGTGGCTTTGTATCTCCCTAAGGGCCTTGGTCAGTTGCACAAGTCAAGTTCAGGTGGTTTTGTGCCTGAGGATCCTGTGTGGGGAGCGCTGGGACAGCAGATGTGTCCGCGGGTGTTGGGCACCTTCAGCTGCTTCAGGTGCTGACCCCGATCATGAGAGCAGCACAACGATAACAACTGTAAGAAAAGACCTAAATCATAAAAATGTCGACCCCACTTTCCCAAGAAGTAGTTTATTTTAACTGGGTGTTATACAGAGGTGCTTTTACATACTGGCATGGCAGTTTAACAAAAAGGACTTTAACAAGGGGTTCAGACCAATATATAACATCCACGAGGCCGGGGGGAAACATTTGGCAATTCTGTTTTCCTAACCTCCAGAGAACACACCAGAAAGATTCCTCTTAATTGAACCCTTAAACTTTTAATGCAGTCCCTGGACCGATACGCATTTGCCATATGTTTTACTTAGCTGTTAAATGGTTGACTAAGGCCTTTCCCTGCCCTGTTAGGCTGGATTGATGACATTTTAATATTGCACAGGGAATACCACAGGCAAATAGAAAACAGACATCTGTGATGCTGAGACGGGTCAGCCCTGGCATGGGGCTGTGCAGCCAGAGCAAGGGAGCAGCATAAATAACGCTGTGAGAGCAAGAGAGCGTTTGCAGCAGTGGCTCTGAATGTTCGTACCTAGTTATAACTTAGTATTTAAAGATTTTCTAAAAGCACTTTATAAATCATCAGCATGAAATCTATTTTCCATGCCTGTCTATAGCAGATGAATAAAAATGAATAGCTTCTTCCCCCCGTGTAAGTACACCTGGTTGCCTGCTGGAGGGGTGGATGCACCGTCTCTGCAAGACCAACCTTGGCTTGGGGATTTCTGAGTTAGTGGGAGACATGGGATAAGATTACCATCTACTGACAGCACGACAGGACAAACATATCTATAAACAGAATGAATTTGGCTCTGTGATAAGGTGGAGGGAACAACTGACGTTCATTTTAACGGACTTTGTTACCGCTCCGTGACTTTAGCATCAATAATGCAGTGGCAATGCTGAGTAAGTGTTACGGCACTGGGGGAGTCTTGAGTTAGTTTCTGAGAAGTGGAACATTTTCAAATGAAGGTATGGAAAACACCCTGTGGTTTGGAGTGCTTTCCAGAAGCTGGAGACATTGGCTTGAAGCCTTCTCTCCTCCCTTCCAGTTGGAGCAGGGAATGGAGTTTGTGCCCCATGTCCCAAGAGCTTCAATTCTTGTGGTTAACTGCACGGCAGGTCTTGCTTGACCTGTTGGGAACAGAAGTACCCAGGTTATCTGAACCACATGTGACCATAGATGCCCCATTCCCCTTGAGGCACCTAAGTCCCATTTTAGACTCATCCTTCTGTGACTTGCCCAAGGTCACACAGGAAATCAGTGGCAGAGCAAAGCAAAGCAAAACCCAGGCCCCTGGCTTGGAGCTCTGATCTAGTACCTGGTTTAGTGGTTGGCAACTCTGCTCACAGCAGAGGGTTGGAACAAGTTGATCTTTGAGGTCTCTTCCAACCCAAGCCATTCTATAATTCTGTGATTCTTGCCTTGCCGTGCTCTTGGGTTCATGTGATAGCATGATGGTCCTGTACATCTTGCACCTCTCTGCCCACAGAAGTTGAGGAGAAAAACTGTCAAGGGGTTGGACCAGATGGACTCAGGGGTCCTCTCCAACATCAGCCATCCTGTGATTCTGTGATGCCTTCTTAACAGGCAACTGGAAGATCAGCTGAGCGGTCAGATCATCTGATGGTGGATATTGGGCCTTTCAGCACTTTTCTTTGGTCTTTTCCTTCAGCCCAGCATAACAGCAGTTTATTGATTTGACTGCATGAGCTCATGGGGACACAAAACCTCCCTGGTACTACATGGGCTGAATGTCCTGATTTTTGTTACGATTTCCTCTTGTCTTCAGCCTCAGAATTGCAGATAACAAATTGCATAGATACGTTTGCCCTCATACACTACATCATCACACAGGCTCCTAGGTGCAGGGAGGCAACTGTGGAAAAGGCTTTCCCTTGCGTTATATGCATGTATAAAGGAAAGACTCTTTAAAAGCTAAAACAGCATCATTCATTAGCACTGGATAAGTGCATTGGGTTTTTAGTCCCATGATTCCAGTCCTGTCTGTATGAGACAGTAATTGGAGTAGCTATTACAGATCAGCTTCCTATAGATACACTTTGTGCCATATTGAGTAATTTTACTAATTGCTAATTAACTAATTGTGAATTTTATCACTACCATGCCTTCTCCTTTATAACCTCCCTCGTTGCTGGTCACATTGGCTGCAGACTTACTTCCTTGTCATGCCCCACATTAACTCCATTTGAGTGAAATACTCCATTGCTGTAATCAGTGCAACCCCAGTGGCACCTCTGGGCCTGTTTTACTCGGTGTTTGTCCATTACATGTCTGTTGCTGAATACTGAACACTCAGGATTGCTGTACAGGACTTGTGAGACCTGCGGTTGCAGTCTCTGCTTCATTTTGTCCATTATGCTTTGTAATGTGCTCTGACTACCATATTAGTGAAAAAAAATATATAAATATCCAGCTGTTCTCTCAGCTTCTTGGCATTCTCAGTCTATATCTGCATATATATCACACAGCCCTGGAGCACAGTGAGAGCTATATTTGCTAGATTATTGTTTGGATTTGATTTGATCTAATGATTATTTTAGTTTAGGCTTGGGACAGTGGAGGAACTTCTGATTTTAATTTTCACATTGGACATGATCTAATCATTGGTTTAGTTTTGGCTTGGGATGGAGGAGGACATTTTGATTTAATTTTCACAAAATTGTGTTTTATAATATATGCAAAAGATGCTAAGGAACCTGCACTGACACTTAGGAGTACGTCTACAGAACAGAAAAGGAAGATTAAGCCCTATTTTTTTAAATCACAGATGAATACGTGAAATGATGTGGTCATGTTGGCATTCCAGCAGTAATGTCCAGTACATCTTACACTTAGATCTTACATTGGCCATATGATTAGACAGCAAGTCAATGCTAATGGATTTCCTATGAAATGCCCTGAGCTGTTGTGGTGGCGCTTCAAGTGCACAGAATCATAGAATCATAGAAACATTGCGGTTGGAAAAGACCAGTCCAACCATCAACCTGTCTCTACCCTGCCTACCATAAACCATGTTACATCTGCCCTTTTCTTGAGCACCTCAAGGACTGGTGACTCCACCACTTCACTAGACAGTCTATTCCAAATATCACCACTGTTTCTCAGAGGAAATTTTTCCTAATGTCCAACCTGAAACTCTCCCAGTGTAACTTAAGGCCATTACCTCTTGTCCTGTTGAAGCAGCTAAATCCCCATGGGCACAACTGTTTGTGTCCCCACGGATGGGAAGAGATCCCAAACTGCGTGTTTTGGCTTACACATAGTCTGTGGCCAACATGGCTGGCAGAAAGCATGCTCTTGGATCATATCCTTCCATGGAGCAAGCAGCAAGGCTTGCTGAGAGGACAGTTTCATGTTTGTAATTTGAAGTTGATGCAGTTTTACAGCTTGTGTTTTTGCTGATGCTTGGGGCTTGTTCATGAATGGGATTTTATAAAGCAGTTTAAGTATGAAACATGAAATAGGGGGGAATTATATTTTTCATGGTGTCTGGGAGATAGAGTTCAAGACAGAACTGCATGGGACACAACAAAGAGTAGCAGGTTTTTCCAAGGTTTTGGGATAGCCCTGTCTCCCTGGCTGGGAGAAATAGTTTAGGTCCTCACTCTTCACCCACTCTGCTTTGGTATGGTGTTTCCCAGCTTTTGGGACGTTGTACTTGAGGGAGGGATTTTTATGTTGATTTCATGTGAGATGGACACGAGCGTCACTGTGACCTGCTCCAGCCCCACTGGTGTGCTGTGCTGGTGGTTGGATCTTGAGAAGATGGCCCAAGTACTTGCTGTATGGCAGAGAACAGGCTTTGAACTGTTCTGTACTGGGTTTTGGGTGCTGGATGTGGTTCCTGCAGCTCCTGCATATGAGAGAAGCTGGTGCAGCTTTATTTTTGTATTTTTTTTCCATCAAAGCTTTATTTTATTTTTATTTTTTTTTTAATCAGTTACAGTTTAGTTTCTTTTAACCATCAGATTTTACAACCTGCCACACGTTTGCCTATTGAAACGTATTAGGGAAACAAACAAAGTGATGGTAATACAACGTCCTAAACCATTGAGCATTAAGTGTAAGGATTTGCTTGTTGGCACTGATTTGCTTTCCTGGCTTGAAAATAGAATTACTGTGGACTAGTTGTGTTGATTAATGAAGATTAGCCAGAGACTCTTGTTTTCTATGTCAAGGCAACTGTGAAGTGTTAGGATGGAGAGCAGCCTTGGAGCAATAATGTAGAAGCGGATATTTACAATCTCTCCCAAGGCCATGGGGCAGTCCCAGTAAAAACCAGAAGGCCTGGCAGCAGGCCAGCCCAAGTCGTTAAGAGGCAGAAGCAAATAGCTACCTTTAAAAATAACAGATATATAAAATCCTCTCTCTGTTGCCGGGGTCTTCATTGTTAGCATGAACATGTGTCTGTTCTCATTTGTATGATTAGATTCTTGGAATTCATCTCCATGATAAATTGGTGATTTCCATTAGAAGCATCTCAATGGCCTGGACTAAATCAGCCACCAGTAAGGCAATAATTGAAGAATTATTAAAATAAGCCCAGGGCACATTTGTTTTATGTAGAACATTCTAGAAACTTTCTCTTTTGTGTACTGGGCTCCTACTTGATTTTCCAACAAATGCTTTTCCAACAGGAGTAGACTTTCAGAAGATAGTAAATTCAATTGTGCAGGATAAAAACAATACATTTGTGGCTATGGCATCTGGTTTGGGTCTGCAGTGCTGAGCAGCCAGAATGGACTGAGCAGGCACAACCTGTAGACAGGTTCACAGAATCTTTAAGGTTGGAAATACTGCTAAGATCATGTAGTCCAACCATCAACGCATGCCTGTGACTGCTCTGGACAACTCAATGCCTCATCTACCCTTTTCTTGAAAACCTCCAGAGATGGCGACTCCACCTCTATGGGCAACCTGTTCCAATAATTGTGCTTCCTTCTCCATGCCCAGCTGTTTTCCCTTGGTGGTTTCTCAGAATTTTGAAGACCATCCTTTCTGCTAGTTGGCCAGTTTTGCCCAAGGCATTGTTAGCCATTGATGGCATTTCTTTTCTCCCATGTCCTGTGGGAGACGCCATAGTCAGAGTCTCTTTAAGGAGCTCATTCCAGGGTAACTGAAGAGCAGAAATAGCTCCTTGGTGGCACACATGACCAATTGAGGGTTTGTTTTTTTTTGGCATAGTGGAGTGGGTTTTTAAGTATACCATGGAATTAGGACCAGATGCTTTTTTTGTTCGTTTGTTTGTTTTGTTTTTGAGAAAACATCTCTTTTGTGCATCTGCATCATAAACCTTTTCTTGAGGCTCTGAGAGAATATCTGAGCTGTCCACCCACCAACCAAACCACAGTAAATCAGCAGGTCCTCCTGGCCCCTTCTGCGCCTTATCTGTGCAAAGGGCACAGCTTGGAAATGCGGTTTTAGTGGGAGGAGGCAGCTGTCAAGCTGCAAATAAAAATGGAGCTTGTGGATTCAGTTTGGAATCTCACTCAAAATTGGAAAAATTCATCGTCTGTTCTAGAAAATGGGGATATTTAGATTGTATAGCAGTGAGATAAACATTATGAGGTATAGTAAGGTGTAGGACTGAGCAAATGATGTTCAGAAGAGAGTTGTAATTGCAGACATATATAATTTATTTAGGTTATACTCAGTGCAGTATTGAAATAAAGATACTTATTACTGCTCTGTATCCTGTCCAGGAATGGCCAGAGCATTACTGATGCAGATGGAAGTGATGATACTCAACATGGTACTGTAAATTTCCAAATGGAGGACCAGAACTGCGCATCACTGTATATACACTCCACGTCAGCACCACTTTGCAGAAGCTGTGAAAGCAGCTGCTGAATATCATTTTTGGACAGAAATATCAGAGAGGAGTAGGAAAAACCTGAGAGTAAGGTTGCTTTAATATGTCTAAAGAGCCTATAGTCCATGTTGAAAGAGATCCAATGACAGCACATCAGAAATTATCATTGGAAAGAAACTTAATGTAATCAGTCAGTGTGTGTAATTAACTGCTGGATAAAGCAGACAAGGGATTAATGGTATCTTCCAAGTCAAGCCTGGGTACTCTGCTAAATGATAGTCTTTTGACCAGCCTTCCAGCCAGGAGCTATGGATCTAAGGCAAAAATTGTACTGTCTTTGTTTTGTCTGAGTTCAGATTGGATTATCATAATGGCTTTAAAATCTATGAATCTGTCATATTTGATTTTAAATGAGTGAATCAAAAAGACTCCCTTAATGTAGGTATGCACATTCAGGGCAAGGTTGACTGAATAATTCAATAATTAATTTGATGAGCACAAACATTATAATGTGAATAATGTTTTATTGAGTCATACCAAAGATTTATCTGTTCCAGGATTACTTCTCCAATGACAAAGGTTTCTGCCTTTAGTCTGCCACCTGCTAATTCCACCAAGTCTGCCATTTCTCTTTTTCATCTTCCATTCCTTTAATTGTTTGGTAGAGCTCTATCCTGTTTCCTCTGTCATCTCTCTGTGAATTTGTCTTTTCATGGAGATGTAGGCTGACCCCGTGTTATTTCTTCTCTCTGTGCTTTTCCTTGATGAGATGACCAAAACATCTTTAGGACTTTTTTTTTCCTAAAGATCATCAAGGTGAGGTTTGTGCAAATGGACACAGAGATGGACATTTCTGTTTGTCACATCCTAGAGTGTGAACCTAGCAGCATCACACTGCAGAAATTCCCCCTCTGCATTGACTGAAGGAGCCAAGGGTGATACCTCACTTACAGGTGTTTATTCTGTAGACTTGCAACACTGAATGAGATTAAATTTGTCAAAACTCTGAATGTGTGGGTATTACAGGAAGAAATTCTTTTCTTCTTTACGCTTAGTTTTCTTTCAAACTTGCTTTCTTGCAGTCACAGAGCATATCAAGGAACTTCTTCCCTGATTTTTAATATTCTGTATCCCAGAGTTGTGTATGTACAATGGAAGGGGGTTTTCCTTGTGTTACCTTCAGTTACTGGCAGATTTCTTAACATTTCATTATAACCAACTAGAATTGTGTGGTTTTCTTTATTGGTTCACTATGTAAGTGTCTTCACACTCTCTCAAAAGCTGAAGAGCACATTAATAACTTTTTAATGTATATAAACACAGTTTTAACTGTAGAATAATACCTATATAATTTTGTATTATGGTGGTTATTCTGGTTTATATATAGCTTCCTGTGTATTGTTTCTATTCACAGCTTGTAAAGTTAATTTTTGCAACAGTACATCTTGACCAGTTGACTGCATTTCTTTGTTTCAAATTAGATTTTCTTCTGTTGTGCTCATCTAGAACAGTGGAACAACCCATGGTCTATGTATCCAATAGAAAAACTAGGTAAAAATAGAATTTACATGAGATACAGGTGGTAGAAGAGTCTTCAGAGCAATTTCTGCGTTGAGACAAGTATCAGTGTTATTTTAACATCATCTCTTTCCACAAATGATGTCTGCCTGCAAACTTACTTGTGAGAAAGAAAATTTCTGTGTGCTATTCACAGAAAAGCTGGACTGCTTAAGCACTGGCTGACAGTAGCTTTAGTATATTTTCTGTGGTCTTTTGTGGTATTTAGAGCAATTCTTCCTAATGCATTCATCTTATATTTCGTAATTGTTTACTGTACATTGCATAATTTATGGCATCCATTTTCAGTTAGATTGGTTTTCATTATTTTTAGGTCTGTTCCTCCTAGTTAATGCTGGCAGGACATTGAGGTTGGTTTCCACTGGAAAACAAGTCAAAAGGAAAACAAACCCAACCTATTAGTGCTGAAACCTGACCTACTTTTAAATTGCTGTCAGGTGAGGAATATCCTCCAGATTTTTACCATCCATTTATTTTATGGAGAACTTGAGGAACATGACGGCAGTTAGGAAATACATTGTTCCAGACACTGGAAAACATATTTTGTGTGGTTTTTCTACAGAGCTCTACTCTTCTGTTTTCCAGAAGCAAAGTGAGAAAGACTGAGGCAACAAAATCACATACATGTAAATATATGCACACAAAGAGCAGGGCGATTGTGCTTGGGCTGATTTTCTGACATCCTACATAACAAAATACCTGAAGCAAGGAGCAATTGCTTCTTCAACACTGATTTTTTTATTGATTTAATGCATACTGTGCACATTCTCACAAAATTTCTTTAAATGCCTTTTTTTTTTTTTACAGTGAAACTCATGGTGCATCCATTGTTTATAAGGATTCATAGAATCATACACTCATAGAATGGCTTGGGTTGGAAGGGACCTCAAAAATCATCTGGTTCCAATCCCCCTGATGTATGACATCTAAGCACTGACTGATACATAGGGCACAGATGGAAATCACCAACACCAAGCTTCAGTTCTGACTTTTTATTAAATGCAAAGTGATGAAGAAAAGTGACCTAAACAACCAGTGGACATATCCGTAGACCTTTTCTTAAATGGCAAGGAGCACACGCCAGTGTAATCAAGCTGCTAACACTGCCCCCATCTTCTGCCCTTCATAGAGGTTTCAGACCTCAGAGGAGTGGTAGAGATGTGAAAGTTTGGTACAGTATTCCTTGGGATTAGATAATACGAGGGTTTATCAATACAGGTTGCTTTACTACAGGTACGTGCTTCATAAACAGCAATAGCAGTTGCTGACTTTTGGAGGGCTGCCGTAAACTGTTGTTCAGTAAGATTTAAACACAAGAGTCTTCAAAACCTGGGGTCCTTTGTCATTTGCCTACTCTTAGTGCTGTCCCACTAGTCACCACTGATGGAGATGGGGAAATTTTGAATTCAGTGTTGAGTACTTGACTGCAGAATAAAATTTTGAATAACACAAGATAGCAATGACCTCAAAAAATCATGTTTAAAAGAGCTCCAGAGTAGGGATTCTGTGAAGGAAAATCTTGTCTCCAAACGTTTTAACTGCCAAACAACACTATGTCCCTAAGCAAATCTGAGCTGGGCTTTCCCGGGACTTATGGTCTTGCCCAGTGGAAACAGAAGTCTTTTCTCCAAAGTACAACCTTACTACAGCTGCTCAGCAAGAGTCATAGAGCACTTCTAACGCACAAACAAACAAAAAGAAAAAAAAAAAAAAAAGAATTATTTTTGAACAGTTTGATTCTGAAAGCTCACAAATCACTTCTAGCCAAAGTTTTCTGCAAAAGAATCTAAGGGTGGGGAGAACCCTGTGCCACTGCCCCCCACCAGTGTTCCCAGGTGATTACTGGTTGGCACTGTTGGACACAATAATGTGCTGGGTCATATCCTGAACAGTGCAGGGAAAATATATGGGCAAGTGTTGGTACAGGCACTGCCTCTGGTATAGCCACCACTGTAGGAGTGATGAAGAGTTGAAGCTGTCTGCTCTCCAGAATAAACTCCACAGCAATGTTGTTTGGAATAGTGCTGTCAAAGGAGAGATGCCAACACTCATCCATCCCTTTCTACCAAGTGCACGCAATAATATTCTAGAAAAATAAGCCCAAACTAATCCTACATTCTTTGGTGGCCTTGGAGCATATATTTATGTTACAATTAGATTTTCAGGGGAATGGTTCAAAGCTATGCTAAGGAGAAGTCCTTGCATCAGTCAAGCTGAACATTTTATGATGTGCTGCAAATGTGACAGCTGATGCAGTATTCTGAGGTATATACTGAAATAATGCAAGTTTCTGCAGGACGGAGTATTTCTTTAGTAATATATGCCCTTGACTGATTAACACCATAGGATATGGCCTCAAGGAGAATTTTAATTACATACTTACATTTGCAGGAGGTCAGGTTGAATAACCATAATGCTCCTTCCTGGGTCTAAAATCTATTAATCTGTTTACCCATTTTCTTTTTATGCATTACATTGTTTGAACAATGAGATGAGGGCAGCCAATTTCTCTTTCCTTCCAAATGGTGAAATAGAAAGGTTTGCTTTCTGGTTCTCATGCATTTTCACAATGCAGAGGAAGTTTAAAGCCAAACAGAAAACCCCTCCATTAAAAGCAAAATAATTTTTAAAAATGGAAATATTTGTATTAAAAAGAATTCCTTCATTAGAGAAAACTAATACTCAAAGGCAGAACTTCCTAGAAACATTCCCTTCAGTCTTTCTTATCTCACCTCACACTCCCAGCTTCATGCCCAGGGGCTGAGCTATGTGCTTTTCCTGACTTATATTGTAGGAAGCTGTGAATGTTTAACTTCTGACCAGTAAGCTATTCACTGCTGTTGGGTAATGCTCATATTTTATTTATTTTTCATATTGACCTCACATCCCTCTTGCTCCTAATTTCACAGATCATCTTTCTTGCATTCACATCCCTGATCTGCATTTATAAACTATGCTGGTGAGTCCCTAGGAATATCTTTGCCTTTCTGCACAAGTTCTTCTAGCCCAGCCTGATGGTGCTTCAATGACTCATCTACCTGAGGCTAGATCACGCCTTGAGCTGTTGTGAAGTACCAGGTGAACTTCATGTACTTCAGTAGGGAACCACCTGGAAACTCTGAATAGCTTTAATGGGACTTTTTTTCCCCCTTTTTTGTCTTAAATCTCCTCCTGAGAAGTTGCCCAGAGAAGTGGTGGTCACCATCTCTGGAGGTTTTCAGGAAAAGAGTAAGTGTGGCACTGAGGGACATGGTTAGTGGACATGGTGGTGAACAGTTGGACTAGATGAGCTTAGTGGTCTTTACCAACCTTAATGATTCTGTGACTCTCTGAGTTCATTGGTAAGATGTTTGACAACAAGCAATTAAACAATTAAATTGACAATAAGCAATTAATTATATTGCTCCTTTGAGGGTACAAAACCATTTGCATCCACAAAGTTGCTTGAATCCGGCCCTAACCGGAGCCATACAGTGTGATTGTCTATGCTGGTGATTTCAGCTAACATTTAAATGCCAAGTGGGGAATAAACAAGAGACAGAATCCCCAAATGCAGATAGAAAAACAAAGAGACAAACAAACAAAGGAAATGTAACAACACATGTTGGGTCTGTTTTCTCTGTTCCCTCATTCACCTTCATTAGAGCTATGCAGACTTTATGTAGCAAATCCCATTCCAGAGAACCTTAGGAGTCTGTTGTAGACTCCAGCACCTGTCTGGGTTCCCTAAAAGATTTGTGTCATCTGCATGGTTAGTACCTGAGGTCTCCTTATCAAAAACCTATGTCCAAAAGCTTTTATCTCAGCAAACCCTGAGAACAGTAAATAGTCATGGTGGTGATGGGTTGACTTGATGATCTTAAAGATCTTTTCCAACCTTTATGACTCTATGATTCTGTGAACCAGAGTGCCATTTATGTCTCCCTGTTGGAACTGCAGGCACTGTCTCTTGTTTCGTGTGATCAGGCTGTGTCCTACTGACCCTCTTCAGAGCTTTGGGTTTTGATGGCAATGCATCTTGCTTAGTAGTGTAGGGCTTGTGGAACATTACTGTATGTTCTGGTTGTTTCACTGAGACAAATCTGAGGGTTTCTGTCTTTATTTCCTGCAGTTGTATTGAAATATTTTTATTTCTGGCCTCCTTCATGTTGATAGTCTGTGATGTGTGCTTAAGGTCAGTAGAAACATTATTTTCATTTCCTCATTGCAGGAAATAGCTTCAGGTGAAAGTTGTAGTAGATGTGAGAAGCACTGATCTTTATGCAATTAAATTAATGTTTCAAAATACTTCTGGAGCCAGTCAGGGCAGGTGCTCGGGGTTCCCCTGTGGGGATGTGGATACCCAGCTTATCCCCTTCTCCGAGCACCTGGCTTTCCTCATGCCCTTTGATGAACCATGGGAGAGTTGCTGCATGGTGGACAAGCAGGAACCAAGGGAGCAGCACACGTTGGCAGTCCCAGCGGTTGCCTATGCAGAAGATGCAAGTGCAGCTGCTCTGCTGATTTTTGCCCAAGTCTCTGGGTAGTTGTAATGGTGCTCTGGATCTCAGCATGACACTTGAGCTGTTTGCAGGGTTCAGTGTGTTTTTTTTTTAAGTAACTGCACTTGGCTGCTCCTCTTTTGATTTTTTTCTTTGCAGGGAACCAAGATCAAAATCAGCAGGGGAAAAAGGTTCCTTGTGCTGATGTTTGGGACAGTGTGTCCAGCCACATGAGTCAGTGCCAGCCTCAAGATGGGAGCAGTCTTCTTCCAGCAGCAAGAAATTCCTCCTCCCCTCTCTTTCTGCTCAGAAAACTTTGTCTTAAATTTCTTTGAGACAAAGACCTAATTCTGCTCTTGCTGCTTGCAATTTCAACTCTGCCTCCTGTGCACTGCTCAAAATTGCAAAGCTAGTCCTGCCATTGAAAAAAAAGAAATGTATCCCAGAATAATAATAAAGGCTGAAACAAAATTACAGCAGTGCTTTGCAAATG
>PPHD01017913.1:0-14821 GCA_002909625.1 Bambusicola thoracicus
AGATGGAGCCAGAGACAGGCCTGGAGACCATCAGGCAGGGCTGGAGACAGGCAAGGCAGCCTACCCCATGAGTCTCAAGTCACAGAATCACAGAATCATAGAATCGCTAAGGTTGGAAAAGACCCACAGGATCATCCAGTCCAACCATTTGCCCTTCACCAATGGCTCTCACTAAACCATGTCCCTCAACGCAACATCCAAATGCTCTTTAAACACCTCCAGGGTCGGTGACTCCACCACCTCTCTGGGCAGCCCATTCCAGTGCCTGACCACCCTTTCAGAGAAGTAGTATTTCCTAACGTCCAGCCAAAAGACACATTGGGAGGCAGGGACAGTGGGAAGCAGAGCTTGGCACGGACACTGTAGATAACAAACACTGCTACCGCCAAGACAAGGTGGTCCATTCTGCCTTTGTTCAGAGACAATTGCTGTGCACAGAACAGTGCGTGTGTGGAGACTGACTGATACCATCATGTATTTGTGGCATCAGAGAGACCTTGTCATTTTTTTGAAGTATACAAGGGATTTTTGTTACGTTTCTCCATGGAAAGTCAGTTCAGATGGGCAGGTAACTTCAGCCTCCACCTTTTAAATAAGCCGTTTATACTGATAGACAATTTCTTTCATGTTTTCCTTTATGATGCTAGTAGAGGGGAAAAACAGAGTTTAAGAAATTGCTCCACTCTGTGGAAAGATAAATGGAAAACCAATCACCACTTCAGACCTTTATTGAGAACAGCTCTGCTAAAATAAGCTAATTCTCTAACTCCTTCCATGTCTTCTTTTAACACTACCAGCAGCTGTGCTGTATGAAAATGAAGTAGGGAGCTACCAAAACGGAGCCTGAGGCTTCCCGTGACTCAGCCACATGAAAGTACTGCATTTCTGGATCTCGTATTGTTCCTTTGTCTAATGCATGTAGAGACATGACATTTCCTAGGAACACAGTGTGCCATCAAACTGGAGCAGAAGCCTCAGGATCCCTCTTGGAAACTGCCCAGTGCTGAATGCCTCAAAGGAAGAATCAGTATGAAGTAAGAGAACTGACCCTGGCATTTAGGAGCTGACCTGCACACAGTGGTA
Organism: Bambusicola thoracicus; assembly: GCA_002909625.1. Taxonomy (NCBI): domain Eukaryota; kingdom Metazoa; phylum Chordata; class Aves; order Galliformes; family Phasianidae; genus Bambusicola; species Bambusicola thoracicus. Next base: position 1,084 of record PPHD01017913.1, read on the forward strand.
GTTTCTTTACTTACATTAGTTAAGAGGCTGAGTTTTCTGAAACTTTAGAGTTCTTGTCTTTACTTTAATCACTGACGAGGAGTCCAGGAGCCAAGAGATGAGAACTCGCAGCGCTGCAAGCTCTGCTATGCAGCATTTTAAAATTCCTGTAATGCTTTCACCACCTGAAAGGCAAAAAAGATGACTGAACCTAGATGTATGCTCGTCTCCCATGGAGACTCACACCATTCCCCTTGCAGCGGTCCTCATGTGGTAAGGACAGCAGGTTGCCCAAGTAAGTTGTGGATGCCCCATCCCTGGAGGCATTCAGGGCCAAGTTAGCTGGGATCCTGGACAGCAGCCCTGAGTTAGTGGGGGCAGCCCTGACCATGGCAGGGAGTTGGAACTGGGTGGGCTTTAAGGTCCCTTCCAACTCAAGCACCATTCTATGACTCTGTGACAAAGTAGACAAGAAAGTCTCTCGCCACGGCATGAGACAAGAAGGTGACACAAGACTGAGCTACACTGTACTCTGTGCACTCAGGAGCTGAAAGTGAGCAGTGTGGTCTGTCAGCCTGCCCCTCCCTATTCACCTGGTGAATTCATCTTGGGCAGCTGTACAAAACAGATCTGGATCAGATGGGTCAAAGCCCTACCTGAAAAAGACTCTGGACTTCTCTCTGCCATGGTCATTTGAGAAAGAAAGAAAAAGCGGTGGGAGCAGAATTATTGCTGCAGATGACTTTGTTAAACCTGAGGAGGTGAGAACAGAGGAGATTATCCATCATTAAAGAGCAATTTGGCAAAGATTAAAGAAAAGGAAAGGGCAATTGTCAGTGTGGACGGAAGCCATTTCCATTCAGTCTGAGCAGCACATCAGAGATGCTAGGAAACATCTGAAATATGGGGCTAGATGTAATGGCCTGAAGATAGTTATAGATCTATATTTAAAATAACATTCCTGGTTTCAGGATACAGAGCCTTTTTTTTTCCCCAATTCAATCATCACTTTTTGGCATATCTAAATCAGGAAATGCCTTAATCGAGTTACACTATCCCCATGACAGTGTAGAGCTAAAGTAGTGTATTGTATTGGCACAGTTATGCTGATATATTTCCTAGCACAAAAGCTGGCATAGAAACAGATACAGAGATGTCAAGGAGGGGCAGCACAGGGATCTTCTGAGTGAGTTTAGTGAATAAAATAGAGTGAAATTCTTCCTGGGGCAATCCAATTCTGTCTTTCTGCAAGTCTAATCCAGTGGTAATTACATGGCAAACATCACCAATAAATACATGTATGGTGTAGCTCTTTTCTTGAGCCACTTGTTGATTTAGGCAAAATAAAGACAAAGCCCCGAGTGTTTGGCTCTGGTGTTCCAGATCATTGCCTCCCATTGAACAAGCAAATAGTGCTCACCGTACGTAAGAACTGGAATTTATCAGAAAACGCTTTCAGCTGTTTACTCCCTAGAGTAAAAATAGTCAACAAGAAGAGAAAGAAACATTTTTTTCACGTTAAAAGTTTATGGTGTTTTTCAACAAGAAGCTCAATCTGAAAGTATTTCCACTGGAAAAAAACAGAGGCTTCAGTGGAAAAGTGCTGCTGGGCTATCTTGTGGAGAAAAGGCTGAGCTTGGAGCCCTGTGGTGTGCACATTTGGGCTAGCTGATGCTGCCCACAATACCCTACAGTTTTTCTTTCAACAAGGAGAGCGATCCATCCAGTGTGTAGCACACATTGTTAAGGTGAAGTTGTCCACGTGGGACACCTGGATATCCAAGAGAGGTGAAAGATGAAATAACTCTGTGCTGCACCCTGGAAGCAACCTTATTCAAGCTGACACTCCAAAGGTACGGGGTTCTTTGAAGGGGGGTGGAAGGAGACAGCAATGACCTCTGCAGAGGAATAGGACAACATTAAACCTTGGAACAGAGCAGGTGACTTGCACAGGTCAGTGCTCAATGCACCAAGTGCTCATGGATTGCTTAGCGTTTATTGGAGCACGTACTGTTTAGTAACCAATGCATCCTGACTGTGCTCCATGTCTGTACTCAAGGAAAAAATGTACTGACCAAGGATGCAGTGATATTTTGAATCAAAGTGCCTGTGAGAATAGCTTGGAAAAATGGATTTCTCCCAGAGCTGTACTTTTTGTTGTGTTGGTAGTTTTATTTTTTGCTGGATCTTGGCTGTTCTAGTTGGCAAATGCTTTTGTTTGGTAGAAAGCTGTTAATGCATCTACTGCTTTTGTTTGTTTGTTTGTTTGTTCTTAGTGAATGAAACGATATGTCTTGTAGCCATCATGTCTCCACAAGAGGAGAAAAAAGCCTACAAAACCCATGGATTCACTCATTAAAAAATGCAGTTCACAGAAGAACTGCTGTTTATGGTCCTACTGGTAGCTTTTCCTGAAGTACCCAGAATTAATGCCTTACATAAACTACTTCACTCCTCCATATAGATTCAGATAGTGCTTCAGAATATGGAAATCACAGAATCATGACTAAAAAGCAAGTTCCTTGTTTGCCATCATTTTCTGGAAAAGTAGTGAAACCTATCTGGCCTGGCAAGCTTTGGGAATATTACCAGGGCTCAGTGAAAAGCTTGCCAAGTTTTGGGGGAACATGATTGTTCCCTCAGAAGTTACTCCAAGTAATTCAAGTGGTCTCTAATGTGCACTTTACAGTGAAAGAGCTTAGAGTAGAATCCACTCGGGCATGGCACTGGTTGAACCTCCACTGCCTCATTTGCCCCTTCCGTCCATGGCCTTAAGGCAATCTTAGCATGTTGGTGGTCATCAGATAACGTCAAATTAAGACAGTGTCTCCCATTTCAGCCCAAGATACATAGTGTCACAACTCTCCATGGGATTTTTGGTTGACTGAACCCAGCAAACACTGTTGTGCATTAGTTCTTTGTCTGTCTTCTTACACTTGTGTCCATTATATACCTAAAGAGTTATGTCTGCGGGGAAGTGTAAGGTTCAAAACCAAAGAATTTACATGGAAAATAAAAGTACATGATTAAACAGTACAAGCAGGAATCTTTCAACAGCTCGATGACTGTAAGAATGAAAAGTATGTTTATTTTAATGTTTTTGTGGACATCTCCTTCCTTCTGTGGCAGGACTGAATTGACACAGAGCCATACTTGGGTAAGAGCTGTGCAAACTGGGACAGTTAGGGCACAACTGAGTGCAGACGACTGTGTGTCTTCCATATGTACTCTAAATCAGAAGAAGTGTGCAGCTGGGCTTGACAGCCCTGTAATACAGATACAACTGCCAACAAAACTACGGTCTGCACAGAGTCTTGCAGATAAAACATAAAGTTTATTGGGTACAAAATATTCTCACTTTCTTATCTGTTTTTTCTGTAGTATTTATTGTGATTCAGAGGGCTACTATTTTAAGGGAACAGTGAATATTGTATGGTAAAAAGTTTTCTTTTACATGTGTATTCAGAAGCAACTGCCACCTCAAACTTGTGTATAATTTCACCTCCAAACTACACATCCTAATAGTAAATAACCATCAGCATTATCTGATCAGCATTGCCCTCAGGCTAAGGAGGATAAGTCTTCCATAAGTGATTACTCAATGAGAAACAGGAGGCATGTTTGGAGGTTCATCACCTCAGACCCTGCCTATGAAATGCCCAAGAGCATATAAAGTCTTGAAGGTTTCACTACAAAGTCACCAAATGAGCAGCTGTCCAAAAATGGAAACACGGAAGATTTGCATCATGAGTCCTTGGAAAGCTGTATGGGACCAACTGACTTGAGGCCCAAAACCTCAACTCAGCTTGAGAGTTGTTCTATAATAGCGGTGTAAGGGCTATTACCAGAGGGGGAAAATTGGGTAAAAAACTTAAACCACAGCAGAGAAAATTGGTACCGGGATTTCTGACAGCCTCCTGTCTTTGGCTGCATCTTCACTATGAGTGATATCTCCAGCACTAAGAAGTGCTGTCTGTGGCTCCAGAGCTGTTCTCTGTGGTTTTAGTTCAGGCCTGAGCACTCTGTGAAATCTCTCTCCAATGGAGATGCCGTCCCAGGATAGAATGTCAAATTATATGTACATGCACCTGTATCTGTACACCACGTGCATACACAGCTGTGCTTGCCCTGCAGGGCTGTTTATTCCAGGTGGCAGGCGTGCGCTGTGGCAGCACCTTGCTGCAGTGCTTTTGCTCACAGACAGGCGGAGGGTCTGTGCCAGAAATGCAGTGCTGCCGCTGGTACAACGCGGGCATCAGAATCATGTCATCCTGGTTCCTGGTTTCCCACAGAACTGAGGTGATGCAAATCTCCTTATCAACTGCTTCAGGCCTGGGAAGAGAAGCCAGACCTGGACATGTTTCTGCAGAAACAGAGAACCATCATTTCTGTTGTTCCAGCTCTATTTCTAACCATGAGAAGGTTTGAATTTTAAAAGAGACTGCTGAATCAGTCAAAGCGGAAAGATGTGTGCTGGTCTTTTTTTTTAATGGGATGCGTTCTTCTGACAGTAATTGTGTAATTGCCCTTTATGGATTACGCTCTTTTCTTCCTGCTGTGCCCACGTGACTATCTCCAAACCTGGTTAGGGAGTGTAATTGAAACATGAAGATCTGGCTTTAAAATGGAAATTTCTAAAGAAACAAATAAAGAGGGGAAGGAAAAGGCTGACTGATTCGGCTTTATCTGATTGGTTGGTAGAAATGAAAGCACTTTCTTTAAGGGTTTATATGACAGTAATCCCGATGCCCAGCCACTTGCCTTCTATATAGTATTTTAAATTGCAGGACCAAACAGGAACCTTAGTTGAGCTCACGAGCAAGAATAGAGTAAGACCTGTTCACTTTTTCATTACCGATATCTGTACTGACAAGCATTTTAAGGACCACTCTGCAAAGGAAAGGATATGTAAAATTAAACGTATTTCAGAGTCCAGCAGTAAGTTTTGTGTCAGTGGTCGTGATTGAACGATGCTACTAAAGTGTTTGTTTTTTTTTCTTGTTTTGAAGTCTGCTTTAGGATAAACTGCTTCAATTTAAACCATATAATGTAGTCCCAGGACTTCTCCAATTATTCATGTAAAGAATATGTTTAGAAAGCAATTCTTTTTCTCCAAATTGTAGAAGTCTTAGTTGAATGCACAAGATTTTGCTAAGATGTTATGCTCATTCGGGCCATTAATAATTCTGACTGTCTTTACTTCAGAAATAAATATGCTGAGTACAATACTGAAACGATAGTTCTATATGCTTCACAGCTGGCTGAGACTGTCGGCCTCCTGTGAGCTGTAGTGACAGCCCAAAATGCAATCAGTACCTGGCCAGAGTCGTGCCAACAGGCTCTCAGCAAGCTCACGCAAAGCTGTCAGGGAATAAGGAATCACTTGGTAGTTCTTCCTGCTTTAAAAAGCTCTTTTTGAATCGGTATTTGTCAGCTCTGGATTCCCTCTCTGACTTCTTTCCTTGCGTTTGTCCCTGCTATGCTATTGATCTCTTTCCTGTTCTCTGCCTTACTTTTATGCTACATGCCAAATTTCAGCATCATTTTTTACCAGTGATAATTTTTCCTCCAATACTTGTCTCAAGGAATTACCATCATCCTTTTTCTGCAGGCATACACAGAGATGCCTGTCAGGCTTTGACACTCATACTCTTTCTGTTGCCTAAGAGTTATCACTCTTACATCCCTTAGATGGTTGTGCTTTCCAGGAGACAGCTTGTCATGTGGCTGACAGCCCAGTTCTTACCACTGCACATCACACTGACAGCACATTACTTTACTCTTGGTTAGGAGCAATTTTATATGTGCTTTCCAGACAGTTTAGGAACCCCAAGGAACCCCAAAGGAAACATCCATTTTCAAAGACAACTGTCCCACTGTCAGCTGCTTTGAGTCACTCAGTCTGTTCTTGACACACCGCATCTGTGCTTATCACTTTATGAAGTAATTATTTTTCTGATCATTAACACATGGTGCTAAGTCAAGCAGCTTAAAAATTAGCACAACTATGTAATTATCTTCTAACAGCTGAATCTGTAACCTCATCACAGCTTTGTTTGATCAGACCTACTTTTCCATTAGACACTGTTGACTGGCACAGACAATATCCCAATGCCTCATTTAATTGTTAGCCATTCTTTTACATCATTACTTCTCTCCTTGTGGTCACCTGCTCCTGCCACAGCTGAAGATATGAATGCCGTGCTGAGGAGGCATGAGTCAAGGTCTGTGTGTACAAAGGCAGTGCAAGCCCGTGCATGTTAGGCATTTGTCAGCACCCAGGAGTTGGTTTCTGAATGGGCTGGTCACTGTGATGCTGCTGATGATCTGGGTGAAGCTGTGTAGTTGATTTAGGGAGCTTCCAGCAGGCTGGTTTTCTCAGAGAGAACATTTATTTCCTCCCTGTGCAATTAGCACTGCCTGGCTGCAGCTCAGTAGTGATGGAACAAGTGGGCTTTAGGCTGTCCCCAGGGAGCTCCATTAGCATCTGCCTTTCCTTGCCATGTTCCTGTTCCCTGGGTAGGTCCTTTGGAGGATTTACAGGCCGATCATCCATCCAGAAAACAGAAAATCTCTGGTTTATTGCTACCATTCTGCAGGCCTCACCACGGACCTGCTCCCACATCCCTCTCACTGGGAGCAGAGCACGAGGGAATCTGAAGTGCCCTGACTTCCCCCATTTCTGCCACACACTGTGGCAGCCTGTGACTCTGCTGGAAGGTTCCATCCTTTAAACACCCCAAGAGGTAAACATGGGCCTGCCAGCTGTTACACTGGCCTTCTTCATCTGCTAACGTGGGCGTGGTTGTCTCAGCAAGGCATGGTCTTTCCATCAAGGTTTGCTAAGGACTGACAGTATTCTAGGTAGCTTATAATTACATGGGTCACATTTTCATGTTTTTTAAAAATTTATTTCGATATAATCTTCTTGCTTCTGCCTTCCTCTGGAATTTCCCTGGTCTAACAGTGTTTAGAATAAGCACTTCTGCTTTTTTTTTTCTTTTTTTCTTTTTTTTTTTTCATTCTTAATGCTGTCACGTCCCACATCTTGCAAACAGACTTCTGGGGAGGGAGACATTTGCTTTTGTTCCTATGACATTTTAAAACCTATTGACTTTATAAGCAGTGAGTTTCCCTTCTACTTTGCCCAGACTTACTTTTCCATTAGACACTGTTGACCGACACAGATAATATTCCAGTGCTTCATTTAATTGTTAGCCATTCTTTTACATCATGACTTCTCTCTTTGTGGTCACCTACTCCTGCCACAGCTGAAGATATGAATGCTCTGTTTGTGTTCTGCCTGTTATTATGATAAATGACTAATAATTGCTTTCTACTTCTCCTTTCATGACTTTTTTTTATTATTATGACTTGTTTAATTTCTGCTTCAGCTCATCCATGCTGGGCATTTAGTGTACCTCTTTATCCTTCTTCTTTAAATTGTGGGGTTTTGGTTTTTCTAGCCTTATATGCTCTTCTTAGAGAAGTCCCAGTTATCATTAAGGTTGGAAAAGACCACTAAGATCATATAGTCCAACTATCAACCCATCATCACCATGCCCACTGACCATGTCGCTCAGAGCCACATCTACATATTTCTTGACCATTTCCAGGGACGGTGACTCCACCACTTCCCTGGGCAGCCTGTTCCAATGCCAGGCAGAAGACAGACTTGTTTCTATGAAGAACTTTAAACTTATTTTCTAGTTTGTTTGGTGGCCTTTTATTGATTTCCAGCAATATCCCTTTATTGAGTTTTTCTGGTTGAAATGGTACATTAAAGGCTATCTGTAGCTGAGTCGTTAATAATACTGACACATTATAGCATCTTCAAAACAAGTTATAGTGTCCCATGTGTAATTTTTCACTATCATTATGACTGTTAAATAGACTATAGCATATTATTTTTATATTTCAGCCATTCAAAACGTCCACACAATCTTCAGAAACACTATTCATATCACATTTTGTTAGTAATTTTTTCCCTCTTGCTCATTTCCTAGGCTGCTAATATAAACATAATGTAATGTAGATGGACTTGTAACATATTTATCCTCTCGTTGCCCTCTTCTGATTCCCTCTTGGTTGCCAATCAGAAGGACCAACCCTCAAATGAAACCTCCAGACCACCTTCTGGTCTGAGGACAAATTCCACACAGCCAAGACCTTGCATTTGCAGCAGCTGAGGATCCAACCATTTGGATGGAATATTTTCTGCTCTCATGGGGTGTAGTCTCCCCATAGTGCTGCCTGGGGACATCTTCTCAGAAGAAGGGCTGCCACCAGCTCCATACTGTCCCTGTACCCAACAGGGCTAAGACTGGGAATGTGGGTTAACACTGAAAGAGATTAATAAATGATACCATTGGTCCTCAATTCTTTTAGAGTCAGTCTAGTTTCTATGGGATGCCAATCTATTTGTTCCAAAGCGACATGAAGAGAAATGTCCATATCCTACAGTTTTGATGAATCTTAGAAACACAATCATTTGAACGGGAAGGGACCCTTAAAGGTCTCCTAGTCCAGATCTTGCTGTCATATGCTGCTTTTCTGCCCTCCCCTCCAAAAGGTCCTGTCTTTGTTTTCTCTGCTGCAAGTTCTGAGTAATTAAAGCTTATGGGAAATGAAATGGTGTGTGAGAATAGTTACAGTCAGATAACCTTGGGAATATCTGGGCTGAAGTTAAGCTTTTCTGACAACAAACATTCTTGTGGATGACAGCGCTTCTCTCATGTACATGTTACACCTTATATGTTTAATTCCCTAGAATAAACATGGTACATCCATACATCATTTTGAATATCATTGTCAAAGAACACAAGAATTATTATTCTTATAGCCTAATTATTACTAGTGCAGCAAGAACTGGTGTAACTTTAAAAACACTCTGATCAGCAAAACATACTCAAGATAACGGCCAGATTTTCCCAACATGAAGAAATGTGAGGAGAAATCTTACGTATGATTATGAGAGGATGATCTTAAAAAAGAGGAAGGGGAGAAACTGAGGAAAAAGTTTACCTCCTTCTCATTCTTAGCCTAGAATATTACTCACTCTTCTTTTCCTTTTCTCCTGGGGTATGGCCGAATTACTCAAAAAATGAAAAAAAAAAAACACCAAAAACCCAAACACTGACCTGACTGCTTTATTTTGATTCCTGCTTTTTTGTTTGCTTGTTTGTTTGTTTGTTTGTTTGTTTCCAGACCTCCAGCACCTCTTTTTCTCTGAGCTTGCTCTGAGCTTCCAGACACCCTCAGCTTCACTCTTTCTGTCACCTGTATATTCCTTTACTACAGGATTTGAGGAGCGCCCATTCCAGGAACAGCAGGAGAAAAAGCAACCTTAGACAGAACACTTACAGCTTGAAAAGCGCCTTCATTCCTTCAAGTGAAGATGCCTAGAGGAGGTGATTAATGAATGAACAGTGGAGCAGCATGCTGCTTGCTGTTCTCAGCATGTGCTTGTCAGTGAGGAGTTGTATCACAACCACATGGTGAAGGAATTTGGCATGGCCTCATGTGTCCCAGTGTATGTGTGAAAAAGACAATGCAAAGAGCAAATGCTTCAGAACTCTTTATCCTGGAAGGAATTACATTTACAGACAATTACTCTACAATACTGAGAATTGAACTTTTAAAAAATAATCTTCTTTTTCTCTATAAGAATAACAAAACAACAGCAAAACAGTTGTCCCCTGTTGGAATCCTTTCTTAGCTAGAAATCAGTTTCCACGTTTCACTTGTTTCTACAAATTGGAAACAAATTTCATACTGTGCAAAGTCTCCAAGCACATTACTGAGCCTGTCAAGTACATCACCATGGGTACACCGAGGCTATCAGCACTGAGTGAGTGGGTAAGGTATGGGTAAAGAAAGTCCCCCCGGGTCAAGGTTCTTCCTGATTTATTTATTCTTTTCTGTTTAGATTCACATGCTTTACGTTTCTCCTTCATCTTTACTCTTCATCTTAGGTGCCTGAATAGTCTTTCTATTTTGGAGCAGAATGCACCATTTTAATACGTGGCTATTTCTTTCAGTATGCTTACTGAATTATCGTGATTTGAGCAACCCAAAGTATCGCTCTCACCCTAGATGAATACATCTACTATATTATTGATGGATGGATTGATATTACTCATAATTGCCATTTGGTGGAACAGTGTTTCCTGTCTCTTCTATGCTGAGTGTTCATATCAGTTATAACAGAAACACAAACACACAAATTTCATTCTGAACATCTCTCATCTTGGTACCATTTTATTAACTTCATGATAAGCTGGGCTTTTTTAACCTGTTCCTTATATCATGATTTTATGGACATCTACACAGTTTCAAGGAGCCATTTGATCCTATAAAACTACATATTAATTGGATAAGATTTCATGCTGTCTTTATTTTCCAAGTAAATCCAATAAAATAAGAGCACTTCAGTGCAACTATGACAAATTGTGCTCATAAATGTTCCTCAAAGGAAAAAAAATGACAATATAAGATTCACATCATCTGCACAATGACTTCCACCTTTGTAATTTACGTGAAGCTGACAATTACCCAGAAATCATAGAATCACAGAATATAATCACAGAATCACCGAGGTTGAAAAAGACCTCCAAGATCATCTCGTCCAACTGTCCTCCTACCACCAATATTTCCTCACTAAACCATGTCTCTTAGAGTAACACCTAAACGTTTCCTGAACACCCCCAGGGATGATGACTCAACTACCTTCCTAAGCAACCCATTCCAGCACCTGACCACTCTTTCAGAGAAGAAATTTTCCTAATATCCAACCTGAACCTCCCCTGGCACAATTTGAGGCCATTCCCTCTCATCCTGTCAGTAGTTACATAGGAAAAGAGGCTGACCCCTACCTCATTACAATCTCCTTTGACATAGTTATAGAGGGCAATAATGTCTCCCCTGAGTCTCCTCTTCTTCAGACTGAACAATCCCAGTTCCCTCAGCCACTCCCCTTAAGACTTGTGCTTCAGACACACTTCAGTACCTCAATGTCTTTCTTACAGTGAGGGGCTCAAAACTGAACATGGTCCTTGAGGTTTGGCCTCATCAGTGCTGAGTACAGCAGAATGATCACCTCCCTCCTGCTGGCTAAACTATTTCTTGAACAATACATGATGCCACTGGCCCTCCTGGCCACCTGGGCACACTGCTGGCTCTGCTTAGTCGAGCATCAACCAACACCTCCAGATCCATTTCCTCCACACAGCCTTTCAGCTACTCTGCCCCAGGCCTATAGCATTGCCAGGGATTGTTGTGGCCAAAGTGCAGGACCTGGCACTTGGTCTTGTTGAATTTCATCCCACTGGCCTCAGCCCAGAGATCCAGCCTGTCCAGATCCCTCTGAAGGGTGTTCCTACTCTCAGGCAGATCGACGCTTCCAGCCAGCTTGGTGTCATCTGCAGACTTACTGAGGGTGCACTCAATGCCCTCAACCAGGTCAACAAAATATTAAACAGGACAGACCCCAGTACCAACACCTGGGAAGCAGCACTCATGTCCAGACACCAGCTGGGTTTAACTCCATTCACCATTACTCCGTGGGCCTGGCCATCCAGCCAGTTCTTTACCCAGTAAAGAGTGTACCTGTCCAAGCCATGGGCTGCCAGCTGCCTTCTGCAAGGAGAATACTGTGGGAGACTGTGTCAAAGGCTTTGCTGAATTATAGGCAGACTACATTAACAGCCTTTTCTTCATCCACCAGATGGGTCACTTGATTAAAGGAGATCAAATCAATTTTGTGAGGTCTGTGGCATGAAAATTGTTCATGCTGTTGCAGGTATGACCAACTAGAGCATCATCTCTGATGCATAGCTACTAAATACACTTCATTTTACACTGAAATTGAGACATGTAACATTTTATAACTAAGTACATGATACGCATTCTCAGAGATGACCATCTCTGAAGCAATGGCCTGTGTAAAGTCTCAACAAGAATCACAAAAAGTAGTGGCGATAGATTCAACGGTGCAGTCAGTTTTGGTACCATAATATCTAGGATAGGTTCTGCAGAGGGATCAGGATAGACTGGATCAAAGGACCATGTCCGATTGTGTGATGTTTAACAAGGTTCAGTACTGGGTACTGCACTTGGGTCATAACAACTCCATGCCCTAGTATGGGATTGGGGAAGAGCAGCTAGAAAGCTGCTCGGCAGAGAAGGACCTGATGGTGCTGGTCAACAGCCACCTGAACATGAGCTAGAAGTGTGCCCACGTGGCCAAGACAACAAACAGCATCCTGGCCTGCATTAGAAATAGTGCAGTCAGCAGGGCTGGGAAGTGACTGTCCCCTTGTACATAGCACTGGTGAGAACTCATGTGCTTTGTTCAGTTTTGGTCCCCTTACTACAAGATGGACACTTAGTTGCTTGAATGCATGTGTAAACAGCAAAAAAAAAACCTGGTGAAGGAACTGGAAAACAAACCATATGAGGAGTGGCTGAGTGAATTGGAGTTGTTTAGTCTGGAGGAGGCTGAGGGGAGATCACTCCAGAAGATGCAGTGATGAGGGTGCTGGTCTCCTTTCTAAAGTGATGTGTGATACGACACGAGGAAATGGCTAGGGGAGGTTTTCAGATGGGACGATAGGAAAAATTTTTCACAGAAGATGTGGTCAGGTTTTGGGAGGTGGTGGAGACCCCATCCCTGGAGATCCTTAAGAGATGTGGATACAATGCTTAGGGATATAGTTTAATGGTGGTCTTACAAGTCTAGGTGAACAATTGGGTTTGATGATCTCAAATCACTTTTCCAACCTCAGTGATTCTATGATTCTACTGTGGTTTCTTTATGCAATAGAAAACACGTTTCGAGTGGCATTTTTCTTGCAGATGAAATCAGCAATATAGCTGACTTTCCCGTTTTCCTTTCCGTCAGAAACTGTCATTGCCCAGGTGAAACAGCTGTTCCACTGAAGCTGCAGGGAAAAACACATGCTGTCAAGTCAGCCGAGCATTCCTCTTCAAACAGATTGAAGAGAATTAACCTGACTCCATGCAGGTGTCCACAAGTTAGATGAAAAGAACTCCAACCCAAGGGGCTATCAGCTACACCCTCACTGTGCAGGGCATTTGTACTCCTGGAGCTCACACTACAAAAGCACTACTTCGTGTCTGACTCTGCTTCACTACAAAACCGCTATCACAGTGTTATCGCCTCAGGGCCAGTGAGCTACAAGCTCCATTTTCAAACACATCTATTGACTGCCAGCTCTGTCTGCAGCAGCAGATATCCTGAATCTCAAGGGCAATGATGAAGAAACACAGGGCTGTAAGTTATCTTCAAAGTAGATTGCCTCGTAAAAATAGTTTCTTTAAGAGTTTTGAAAAAAATGGTACGAAAACATCAATATGAAAGAAAAATTAAAGCAGAAGTTTTGTAGAAGTATTTTTAGGAAGCTATGTAAAAAGGGGAAGCACACCATATTAAATGGAAAAAAGGCATTCTCAAATATTCTGAAATAAAACAAGGACTTCTAAATTTAATTACTGCTATTCAAATAAATTGATAACTATCACAGATATTTAGATTTGCAGATTTTAATGTCACACACATCAGATTACAGTCAAATGTGACACTTTTTATAGCTCATACAGAATTTTCTGTTCTCAGCAATACTGGCCTTTTGATTTCATTTAGTACTGGTGGCTGAAGTTTTGGATATTATAGGTTTTGCCATACAAGCACATCTGCAACCGCAGGTTCCAGATAAGACAGAGGAAAACAGGAATGACA
>PPHD01017914.1:1258-14821 GCA_002909625.1 Bambusicola thoracicus
AGAAAAATAGAGAAATCTGGAGAGATTTTTACCTCACTTACATGAGCTCTTCCTATATGTATAATTTAACATGGCACCTTATATATAATTTAACATGTGAAATAAACATCACATTTGAATTTCACAACTGGAACTCTTCTACTTACAGAAGTGGATTTTTCTCCATCTGCTTTTAATTTGAAAATTCCCTTTCTTAAATGAAAGGAACATGTATCATGACTTACAAATATTGCAGAATCCTAAGGGTAAGGATTGCCTGACATCTTCTGCTCTTCCTAAGATAGTGAGCTAAACCACCTTACAAGGTATATGTCGAACTGGCATCAACATCGTGTCTGATAAATCACTTTCATGCTGCAACGGAGCCTTATTTATAAATAGCCCTTTAATAGAATGCCCTTAGTTTGCCATGATGCTTTTTCAAACCCCTGAGAATACTGGCTCCTGCCTCGAAGAGCCTACAGTCTAAATTAGATAGATAACCAGGAAGAAAGGATCAAAGAGAAGTGGTGAGGAGCAGTGGGTAGCAGAGAAGGGAGGTGGGCATAAATCTTAGCTCAGGTCCTTAGCTCAGGTTTTTATATTCTTGTGTTGGCTTCTTATTTTTAGAAAGAATATTATTTGCTGCAGTTGTGGTTGAAATCAGATAATATTCTGGAGCAGAGCTCGCTGAACAAAACTAACTGGTCTTGATGAGTTTTGTGGGGGAAGAGAGAGAGTTGTTTTGTGTTTTAGGAGAAGAAAGGCTGACTTGGACATCAGGAGCATCACAAAAATGGTACTTAGAAGGAGATTTTTACAGGAGATCAACAGTGAGTGTTGATAAGCTTTACTTCACCGATTTTGATTCATTCCATCTGAGGATGTAACCCAGAGGAAGCAGTTAAGAGGGAAAAGAGGAAATTGTTTTTCCTGCATTTAAGCCCTTGGCCCTGCAGCCTGAATTACACCTTTGATCCTTAGCAAATGCACGATGTTGTGCACAGTGGAAGTGACCAACTATGCGAGCACATTTAAAAAACAAGAACAAACAAAAAAACCACCCCAAACCAGCAACAAAGTAAAAGCAAAGAACAACAACAAAAACAGCCAATGCAGCGTAAGAGTTATGTGCTTTCTTCTTTGCTGCCTTCTAATATGGAGGTGTTTGCAACAAAACCGCCAGTGACAGAGGCTGCAAAAATGAGGAGATGCATTTATTTAAGGTTTCTTAGCATAGAGGAAAAAATAGCCCCAAATAAGATGTTCAGTGCGTTTGCAATTTAACAGGTGTGCTATGCTGGGTTTTTTTGTTTTTATTTTTGGTTTTTTTTGCCATTCTGCAGAAAGTTTGCTTTTTGTGTTGTTTGCTCATCAGCGTCTGGCGCAGAGCGAAGGGGAGAAAAATAAAGCAGAGTCACTAGGTACTAAGCTGTGATTTCTGTCTCAATATTCACAAATTCATTAATTGTAATCTGTAAGTATTTGCTGTCTAGGTGACCAAATACTGGCAACAAATGTAAGAGGTTGGGGTTGGATGAGGCCTGGTCTCTTAGTTCTTACTCAATTGCCAAATAAACTTAATGAAAGAAAAAAAAAAGATATAAAACAACATAATATAGAATTACAATTAGTAGTTATCTTTAGAGTTTTGACCCTGCTGCTTTTTGTCATACTGTGTAGGGAAGGAAATGTACCAATATGCATGTAACAAAGCCATTATGTGCATACTTTGTATCTGCTTAGAGGGCTTTACTTCTGTAAGTATGTCATTAGTTTTCTCAGATATGACAAGGTGCGTGTAACAGCTGTCACTTACAGTTCATTTTCTGAAAGCAGAGCTTTACACTCTCAGGCCTGACATGCAAGAACTATGGCTGCTTTTCTGGATTTTCAGTCTTATCCCCATTATCTTGTATTTGAATTTAAGCACTTAGCCTTTCTGGGAAAAGATGGTAAAGAATGAAGTTTACGCGTTAGGTTTGGCAATATATGCTGTTTTAAATTGAGATAATTCCAAGAAAAAAAAAATCATCTTCACAGATCTTCTCTTAAAGAAATCTGCAGGTGAGAGGGTATCTGGATATAGAAAACTCCAGGTTGTAGTTCTGGGCAATTTCTATGCCCATCTCAGATTAAGAAATACAATATCACAGAATCACAGAAGGATTTGGGTTGGAAGAGACCTTAAAGCCCATCAAATTCCTATTCCCTGCTGTGGGCCAGTTGCCACCCACCAGATTAGGCTGCTCAGAGCTCCATCCAACCTGGCCTTGAATTTCTCCAGGGATGGGGGGACCCACAGCTACTCTGGGCAACCTCTTCCCAGAGATTTCCCTTCTGGATAAAGAATTTCCTCCTAACATCTAACCTAAATCTTCCCTTATGTTATGAATAAATTGTTCACACTCTAAAGCTGCACAGTTCAAGTAAGAGTTTTTGGTTGTTTGTTTTGAACCCTACTGCATTTGTGTTTAGTAAATGTCTACCAAATAAGATGCTTAAAACCTGTTGGAAACTTTTTGTGTTGCTGCTTGCAGCTGTGGGTGTCTCTTCAGGCTGGGGAGAGTGAGAATGTTCTCATGAAATCAAATCCTGACAATCAACCTGAGTGTTGGTAGTAGACCACAGATCTGATGAAATTTTGGGGAAGTACATTGCCTGCTCACCTATGGTGGATGATGAGAGAAGTTTTTGCAGCTTGGAGTGATTGCAAGTTTGGGGTGTGAAAGTAGTACAGTGATGCTGATGTGTGATAGCTTTCAACCTATCTGTTGGAAGTGAAAAGCAAATGGAAACCCAAAGGGAGAATTGGAGCTCTGTGGTTTGTGGCAACTATTTTTAGAGCAGTAATGTTACAGCCATTTAGCTGGTCTCATAAAATGGTCAGAATTTCTTAACAAGACTTATAGCCTTGTTGTGGAAACCGTGCAGAAACTGGAGTTACTGAAACTTTCCCTTTCAGTCCTTATGCCATCAGTGATGGTTGTAAAATGTTTCCACTGTGTGGAAAAGTTTGTTATTCCAAGAGAAGTTTTCACTTGTGAAGTACAGCATCCCAGCAGGACTCCTAAGTTATGTCAGACTGGTAGAGGCTCCTGAATAGAACCAGTAAGTGTTCTCTTAAAAACAGTACTAAATTCTTAGTTTAAAAATGTATCTTGTGGAAGTGTAGGATTTGTTTGCCATCGTCAAAAGTGGAAAAAGTCTCTGTGCCTGTTTTCTTTGGTGCAAGGAATTTCAATATGGAAGTGGTGATAAAAATCCTTGGTACTGAACCTGCTTGCTGTTAGGGAAGATGAGTCAGTGTTTTAATTTCCAGTCTTGCAAAATGCCAGTTCTATAACATTGCTGTTGTGTCCAGGCTGTTGGTATGGCATGCCCAATTAAAACATTGTGTGTTATTAAGCAGTCACCAAATTTAGAAGTATTAAGTATTACTGTTGCTGCTTGACAGCAGTCAAGTTGTTAACTTGGCTGCAATAAGACCATTCCGCTTCTCATTTTCTCTTTGTAACATACTGCTTTTATCTTATTGTAGAGTTATGCTCGTGTTCTTGTGTTTTACTTTAAGTTAGTAAAACATCTTGCTGCTGCTTTTCCATTAACCTTGCATGGATGAAGATAACAGTGGTGTAGCATAATATTTCTTTTATTGATCCTCTCCTTTGCCTCCCTGAATTGCTAAGCCAACACAGAGAGGAGTGAATAGCTATTTTTAAAATACCTGTTATGATTAAAAACTGTGGATAAGACACTGACAATTTTTCTCTTATTGTGCTCTCTTAGTCGTCAGCTGCTATTGTGGCAATTTAACCTCCAGCTGGGAGGGTGGACAAGTAGCACCCTCTTGGATCTTTGTGCAGCGCAGGCCACGAAGAAAGCTTTGTGGATGGGTTGGTGCAGTACATTGTGCTAGCCAATTTTCCAAAAGCAAATTGACCTGGTTTGTGTCAAGTAATAGATCAAACCTGCAGCCATGTGTGCCAGGATTTCTTCTAAGCTCAGTGTTAGATTTTATGTTGTGGTGATACCAGCTATTTTGCTAGTTGGTGTCTTCTCTGTTCGCCCTCCCTCTTCTTCAGGTTCAACTGGGACTGCTTCTGAATGTGTCTGTGTAAATACTCATAGTGACTTGTAAACGCAGGGCAAGAAAGGAAAGCCCTGAGGATGTCCTGGCCTAAAAATACCTTCTCTGTGGAGCTTGCTCAGTGCAGGTAGCTAGCGGTACCATCTCCTCTGCCTCTTCTAGGGGCACCTCTGTGCTCAGGCTTTCACTGCAGGCTGACATAGCAGAGACAGGTGGGATGTGGGACTGAATCCCAGTCCTGCAGTCAGCAGCGTCTGCAGTGCCTTGAAACTGAACAAAAGAATGGCTAAAATCTGTGCTGTTTTACAAGATTCAAAGTGATACATTTGTCTGTTGGGCCTTCTTCAAGCTATGGAGGGAAAAATAGAACAAGATTAGTTTTTCCATAATCTTTCCCCTGTAGCCCAACGAAGACTACATGGAAGAGATGTCTTCTCTAATCTTCTCTTTCTCCCCTGCATTATTTTCTTTCCCTCCTCCTTCCCTTCTGTCTCACAGCTCCCCTCCCCACACACATGCATGTATACACAGACTTTTGACAGAACACCAGTTTTATTCTCGAGCTCTTTTTAGCCCACATGGGTGTCTAGTCAGTGCCTTAGCCCCAGCTAATACATGAGAGTTTGAATAAATGTATAACAGCAGGTAGCAAGTGACTGTTGACAGGGTGACATATTGACTTAATATCTTGTGTAATGTGATATGAAGGATGTGCCTTTTGGTGAGTATTTTCATTTAATTTTTTTTTTTTTTTGCTTTGTTTAGGCAGACACTTGTAGGCAGTTTTGAGTAATTGTCTGAAATCATTAACATGTTTATTAAATAAAAAAGCAGAGTGCATTATCTAGCGAATCAATTATGTAAATGCACAAAAAGCATAAGAGATTAGTCTTTAACTGTTGCTGAACTGCATCCACTTTCCTAAATTATAGATGAAAGTGGTTTTTTTTTTTTTTGCCAGTGTCTGTGTGATGTTAGGCTCCACTTTGTTCTGATGCAGCTTAAAGTAACAACAATTAATTGGGGGTACTGTGCAAGAAGAGGGCAGTTCTGATGTACACTAATGAACACCAATGTGTGTACATCCTTTCTATAGAGGGAAACAGATGGTCTGTAGTGAAGAACAGACGTAATCTCAATTGAAGGGTCTGGATGACAAGATAAACTGACAGTGAAGCACTAGCAATTTATTCTCTCCTCTAGACACTGGGAAAAAATCTCTGGGAGAATCTGTTAATCTTCAGCATTTTTAGCAATATGTTTTCTTTCTTGATAACTTACGATAAAATGAGAGTATGCCTCTGCAGTTATACCAATCCTTAGCTTACAGAGTGGGGAGAATAGAGTTTAATACTTTCTGTGTATGTAGAAAATTAATCACTTGCAATTATAGCTGTATAAATGGTGTGTGTAGGGGAACACGTAATAACACAAACTATACTGCTTCATTTTCACCCACTGCATTTTTTATTTTGCTCAACTGGGGAGTGCTCTTCTCTGAGTCTGGTGACTACGATTTACCCACTATCTGAAGCATATTGTACAGAAAGGAGGAATACTTGCATCTGCTTATGTACAAGTTGGATACATTTGCAAGAGTTATAGAGAAACTTATGAATGCTTTCTTAAAGTAAGCAGTGCTCATGGAAGCATTCTCATTCTTCTGTATTAACTGCATATATGATCTCTAGCTTCCAGTAGGAACTGAGACAGAGGTACTGAGGTGCAGCAGAGTAGGAAGACATCTCCTATGGCATCAACTGTTTTGTTTTTTTTCCCCTCCCACTATTGTTTTCCTTCCATGTCAGCTTGTGTGTATATTCCATGGAGTTGTGCAGAGATGTTGGACCGCATTCAAATGCCCAGGACAGGGGATGTAGGATTTCCCCATAATGTTGCATAATTGTGCAAGTTATCATAAATATTTGAACTGTCTGCATCATAGTTGTTCTGTGCAGCCATTTATGTCTGAACTGGCTACTTGCTGTCATTGGAAGGATTTCTGGAATGTGTATTGCTGATGTTAGAAGTGTGCAGATGTGATGATTTAGCTGGATACACTAGATAACTTTGTTTTGGTTTTTGATTAAAAAAAAACTTACCACTTGTGCAACTCTTGTATAAAGCCAGTGTTTTCCTAAGAATTCATGGTTTTGAAGTAACAGGACATTAATTGTATCATGTTTATTAATAGTCAAAATTAGATCAGTTTTAACGGAGCTAACAGATATGCCTGGTTAAATGGGGAGATAAAGATGGAAGTGGATATCACCAATGAGCTGAGAGATGCTAGGAGGGATGACAAATGTGGCTAAATGAGCTCAAGTGGGATTGGAAGAATGCAGTCAGTTATTTCCTCAGGGAAGAAAGAGTAAGCATTGCAGACACTGAAAAAATGTTTTGAGTGAGCTGGAACTGAGGAGTTTGATTTGTGCCATCATCTCTGACTTTCTGAAAGTGTCTCCCTCTTCACAAGAAGTTAGCGTAGGGGAGTCAGTGCTGTGAGAGCTAGGATTGGAAGTTTTATTCGTATTTAGATTAAAAGATGGAGTGCAAACTGTAAAATATTATTGTGCTTGTACTGATTCTTTGTGACCTTAACTGTATCCATACCTTCAGTACTCCCAGAGACTTGAAAATCTTTTGCCTACAGTGTTAAAGATCTATCCTGCAATGACTCACTTGGGAGCAGAATCCTGTACCTCATCAGAGAGTAGGAATAAATCCAAGGTTAAAAGATGGGTGATCGAAGTCCAGCCTCCCTCCTTTCTCAGAGACTTTGTGACCTTTCCAGTGAAGTGGGAAGAGCATGTCACAGTAATATGAGAAGAAATGCAGTGGGAATCGCAAAGCATCCACATTTGGAGTTAGCGAAGTACCTAAGAGACTCTGATAATATGGCCAGTATACACTTAATATTATTTCTAGTATCTTAAAAGCTAATTTGGCTATAGTAAAAATAGTAAGAACACATCTTACTGCATTTGATGTTTCATCCCATCCTTTTACATACATTTGTTTTTCAAAACATAGAACATAAGCTAAATTCTTGAATGGCGGCTTTGGCAAAAGAGAACTCACAGTTGTTTCATGTGATAATACTGCATAGGTGTGGCACTTTTGTAAAAGTTGGTTCAGAAAGTCTGCATAACACCCCCTCGATGCTATAAAAATGTCTTTGTGACGAAGCTCAAAATATGCCTAAAATATTTTGATATTGTTTTTAACTTTCTGATACATCTCTTGGCTTCAAAGATGAAAGGATTCTCTCCTAGAATTTACACTTCTCTGATGTGATTAAAACTAGATAGGTGTACTCTAAATAGAATATGCTCTCTATGATGATAGGTATGGTTTACTGTTCTTTGAGCAGGAGGTTTCATACAGTAGAAAACAGCTCTTCTTGATGAGTTGCTTGTCACTGTTTTCAGCCGCCCCTCCTTTCATCTATTATTCATTTTGGGAGACTTAATAGTATAGCTTGGGCGTGGGCTGGTACCAGATACCAATAAACTAACCCTTGCTAAAATAAGAGATCAAGCATAGAAAACAGTAAAAATGCTTTTTTTATTTTTTTTGGTAGATAATTCCAACTTCCAAAAGAAGCTATGTTATATGGTATAAACTCTCATTTCATCCCTTATTTGACTGCTTGATCAAGCAGAAAAAAAAAAGAAAAGCTTTTGTGCGCCATTTGCCTGCAATAAGGTATGATGTGAATGAAGATCCCTGTATTGTACTGGATGGAGTAGGAGATTTGATAAGTATTGGAACACAAAGCAGTTTCTATGAAGATTGCATCTAATATTTTTCTCTAGCTCATGAAGACAAGCTTAAGTGTTTGTGAAAGGTCTTCACTGGCACAGTTGGCCAGAAGCTGTGGGATCTTTTCCTTGGAGATCTTCAAATGCCACCTGTTCATGGTTCTTAACACCCATCTCTGGGTGGCCCTGCTCGAGCAGGGGTGGGACCAGGTGGACCCAGAGGTCCCTGCTAACCTCACCCATGCTGTGATTCTGTCTGCACTTTCTTCCCTATGGTGAGGTCTGAAGGGCTACAGTTTAGTGTGTATGTAATGACTGTGAAGTCCTCCGTGACCGAGGATATGTTGCAGTCTCTGTGTGCATATAGATGGATGTATTTATAGAAGAATCCCTGTGAATGTGAGAAATAAGCCTTTGAAGTGTCAAGCCAAATATTCTAGGGGGAAAAAACGGATTTCTTGTCTACATCAGAAGCTTGCATTTCATGTAAACTTGTCTCATTTTACCCAAAATATCTCCCCACAGGTTAGGAGAGCTGAAAATAATAATAATGCGGCAAGTAGGGGGAGGGAGAATGGAAGAGAGAAAAGAGGGAAATAACAAACATCTCTGAAATGTTTTTGTTCCTCCTTACTTCAGGCTTGTTTCTTTTCAGTAGCTTTCCCTCTCACTTCATTTCCTGTTCTACTAGAGGACTGCCAGGGCTACGGAGCTTTCTTTCTTCCCTTTGGTCGGGCCCCTGCAGGTGCCTTACTGGCAAGAAGCAAGTGATAGAAGACAGCTTTCAGTCTTCTCTGAGCAGCATGGACGCCTCCAAAGCTCTGTGATGCTAAGTCACCATGTTGGGAGCTCTTTGAAGGATGTGCACACCTCAGCTCCCAGCGTGGCTGCCACCACAAGGCTAGCCCAACCCTGACACAAAGCTTTTTATTTGTTCTTTGCTACCCTTTGGAAAAGAGAAGGCATATTGTCACTCCAGAGTCACAGAAGGTGTCCAGTAGTCTTTCATTAAGCTGTAGCAGTGATAGGAGAGCAGGCTGAGTGATTTTTGGTTATGGATTAAAGCTGAGGAGTGTTACTGAAAGAGGCTCTTTGCAAAGTGAAATAAAATGCAGAGGTTTTTCAAAATTTGATGTTCAATTGATGTCAGTGTTTTTACGTGTTTTATGTATTACCTCCATTCCAGAAATAGGAAAGCAATCATTTTTATCAAGAACTGTTAGAGGCAGCAGTTTGAGGCGGGTAGGCGTCTTAGCACACGCTGATACTGGGACATCTCAAAACCTTCAGCTGGTGCTTTCAGTGAGAAATCCTTGATCTCCGTTAACGGGTTTGAAAGTGATTCTCCACATCCTTTGCTGTATATTTATGCCTTGAATACGATATATTCTTCTCACAATTGAAAAAGTATTTTCCAAATAGTTCATTGTATTAGGATGAGAATTTTGAGAATTTTTGCTTTTTTTGCTTGTGGTTAGTCACTTTTATATATATATGTGTGTGTGTGTGTGTGTGTGTGTGTGTATATATATATATACACATGCACAGTGGTCATTATTTTCATATTGTAGTTGGTCTTTCCGTTCCTTTTTCTGGTTAATATAATGTGTATTTCTGAACCTAAAGAAAACCAAGAAGGCAAGAGCGTTCTCTTACAAGTGGGACACAAGAGAGTCTGTTTTTAAAATACCATGTATTTTGTATTGTTGTGTTAAGCCTTTTCATGCTATGCTGTAAGCTTATGTGCTAACAGCATGCGCTGTTAAGAGGTCATTTCAGTCCTGAGGAACTAAACCCTTCCAAGCAGCTATTTGTTGTGCTCTGTATTTGAAATCCATTATTTATAATCCCACCTTGATGTGATTTTGGTGATTGTTCTAGTTTTGTTCTTCAAAACTATTAGGAATAATATTTTTCTTTAGTGTTTAGCAGACTTAAAAATCTTGAAGTTAAAGTAGCAATAGGGTGCTAGCTGCCATCTTTAGTATGTACTTTGAGCAATTCTGTAGAGACCCAAATTAAATGAGCAAGTGTCTGGAATTAAGAAAGCGTTAAAATGTAGCCTCAAATAGCCACAAGAATCAATAATTGCAAGCGCTTCATCTTTTTGTGGAAATATCTGGGTTGGACTGGGCTTGCACCTTGGCATTTGAATTGACTCGCACGGCTGTAGGTAAATGTTAACATACAGCAAACACTGCAGGCAGATGAGCTGGCTGCCAAAAGAAGGGCATTTTTCAAATGTATTGCTGTAGCATTGGATGAGAAGCAGAGAATATGGTTTCTTTGAGAGATTTAAAATACTAAAGAAGCCATTAGCAGTAAATGGAAGTGCGCCCGTTGGTGAGCAGCATTTGCCTATGTATCGAGATGATTTCTGGAAGCAAAACTTGTAACATAAATTACTGAATACTGAATTACTGCAATGTGTTAAGGATTCTTTTTAATTACAGGATGTTAAGGCTTCAAAAATAAAATTCTTCAAAGTTAATCATGGAGTAAAATAACTCCATATTTAGCTGAGCTTCAACTTCATTAAAGCTGTTCAAACGGCTGATGGAGCCCTAATAAGTTTTGTTCAAAGATAGGAAATCTTTGAAAATTTTCTGCAAATCTGACTGTTATCTTTGATACGCTTTAATTGGATATTGCTATCTCTATTCATGTTGCCCATCGAATTGCATCCTTGATACGGTGTTGCAAATGTATCCCCTTGTCCTGAAATTAGTCAATCAGGGCTTGGAAGGGCTATTTTCGAGAAAGCATTGAAGCCTTTGAGCAATACTCTATCATCAGGCAGGTACAAAGTATACGTTTTTCCTTGTATAAGTATAAAACCGCATTGTGGAGTGGAAGGCGGGGGGAAAACTGAATTCAGAGCATCATGCTGACAGTATCAAATCATTAATGAGGGCACCAGTTCCTTAATTATTTACAGTGTATTCGATGTGCTAATCTGTTTTAGGATTGTTAATATTGAATGTGGTGTTCTCAATATACACGTCTTTTTTTCTTTCTTTCTGGTTTCCTTTTTGAGATATAATTTAATTACTGCTGCGGTTCACTCTTCAGAGCTGTAAAGATTGCTTTTTCTTCTGCAAAATAAAACCACGAGGTAATTTACTCCAGAATACCTCTTGCTGCAAGCTGCCGATACGATAGAGGCGATGGAGAAGCGTAGTAGCCTGACGCTTACTTTCTCCAAGTGTAGCAGGTCAGGTCCGGAGCCGATGGCTGTGGGTGCTGCGTTGCCATCCGTCGGCGTGCGCTCGCTGCTCGTCCCGGCGCGGCGGCGGGGGCTGCCCGCGGGCAGGGCGGCGCGGGGCGGCCAGGAGCTGTTCCTTTCAGCACCCGGCCGGGCCATGGCGCTCGGCGAGCAGCGCGGACCGCTTTGCCCTCTGCTGGGAACCCGGGTTTGGCAAGCATGGAGCGTGAGCCGTGGTGCCAGACATTCTGCTCAGAGAAACCGTGCAAATCTAGTGAAATATTCCTCTAGTTTGTAGATTTAAAAAAAATTTTATATCCCCTAATCCCCCTGCCCCGTGGCTCATTTTTCAGATGTTTTTGCAGCAGCCTTGATTCCTGTTCTCTTTGTATGTGATGTTTTTTCTCCTTTATGACACCTTCTAATTTTACATCAGTGTGGTCATTAGAAATCATCTGCAGCTCTCAGGCCTCAATGAAGTCTTTTGTCCTGCTCTCTTATAAAAATATGAGCTACTGCATTCTTCCCTACCATTGTATTTATGGATCTGATGTGTGGTGTGAAAAATCGAGAACTCAAAAGGAGGAAATGACCTACTTTCTAGTTCTGGTATGGAAGCAGGAAAATGTATTTCTTATGTAATTCTTGCTAAAGTTTTTGGAATATTAATAAAAGAATGTTTTAATGTAATTTTGTTGTTCTGAAATTCCATTAAGAACAAATTCTTTCAGTTGCTGTTTTGAGATGCTCCTTGAATGAGCCCATACATCTTAGATAATTGTAATAATGGATAGAACCATTCCTTCTTCATATTTGTCTTGTTACCAATAGCATAAGACTCTTCGGCTACAAAGCTGCACAGCAGTTTCAAGAACATGATGCCTGCATGATATTTAGCTGACCAAACGTCTTGCTGCACAACAGCAGGAATGTCAAAGCCCACTTTTCTGAAAAAGTATGTACACCAACTGAAAAGACCTGAACGGTGGATAAACTTCATGTCTATTCACTGCAAAACATCAAGTTAGCCTCAACTCTTGGTGATACAAAGGAGAAATATTAATTAGATAGAAAATTGTTTAGCTCATTTTGTATTGAAGATCCTGAATTTTTACCATCAGCACCACTGTTTTTTGATCTTTACTTAGCCTGAAACTGAGCAGCTCATTAACACAGACCATCAACACAAAACCCTCGTGCTTTATTCATGTGAATGTAATGTGTCATTAATATTTTGGAGAGGAAATATATTCCTTTCCTTGCAGTGCCAAGCAGCTTCACAAAACTTTCCAGAATCCTTCAGCATTATTTCATGTAGGCATATTGTTAATTGTGGTTTGAGAACCCCTCTGGTTTGGGTTGAATTTTATCCTTGGGATTATTTAGTCAAAATCTGACAGACACTGATCTGTGGCTGGTGGCTGTCTAGAACCATACCATTTTCAGAAGGACATCTTTCTGATTCATACAGGGGGAAAAAAAAAGGCATGAAAGTCATACACAGGACAGTGTTGGATGAGATGTTTTGGCATCTGTCTTCAGTTCAAATACTTGGCATGCATTAGAAGCTTTATCTGTGTAATTTAATAGTCACAAAGTATTGTGAGGTTCTTGTTACTGCATTTTTCACTGTATTAAACAAATTTTGGTCGCATTAACTGAATGAAGTTAGCTTTTTTTTCCGTAAGCTGTCATTTTATTTGCAGATCTGCCTCAAGGACGTAAGTTACCTTTTTTTATTTGTTTTGTTTTGTTTTTCTGAAGGATTTTCTTTGAGGGAAGTATCTCCAGAGCAGGAGACAAAATAAAGAATAGGCCCATACTGTTTCCTTGATAGCATATGAAAACACCACATGTATGTTTTGATTTTCTGCCCAGCTGAAAATTTGTTCAGTTTTAAAGATCTGAATTATTGGATTATTCATTTTTATAATTTTATTCTTTTAAGTTAATGAAACATAGTGATTAAAAAACAGCACGTGAAGGTCAGTTTAAAATCCACATGAAACCCTTGAAAGTTATTGTCATGAATGCTTTGTGTTACATGCTCATTGAGTACTGTGAGATCAATTTACTTAATCTTTATATAATTCCCCTCCAACCGAGCACTGTGAACCTACTCTGTATTTGTTTGGTGTTCTTCTATGCATGGACATGCTTTTAAGTGCATCATTAAACGAAATCTTGTTTAAAAGGATCTATTGTGTAAGGCTCACACTGAGGGGCATTTTTAATATCACTTTTCTGATCTATGCTTTTCCAGTTGTTTTTCATGGAATGCCCCACTTCCATAGGTGTGACTTTTTCTATTCAGTGTGGGATGATGTGTTATGCCACAGTGTTTGCCAATGTACACATATCTGTGCATGTGCGGAAGCCTGTGAAAAGATTTGGTGAACACATCTCTGAAAATTTTCCAAACTTAAAGAAGAGAAAAATAGAGATGTGAATGGATGAGGTACAGATGTGCTTTACGTAAATATAGAGATTCATGAGAAGTATTGTTTTCTGGCTATGGCAAGTAT
>PPHD01017915.1:0-13833 GCA_002909625.1 Bambusicola thoracicus
CATCTTTTGAGATGACGGAAAGCAGGTTTACTAACTACTCTGTCCAGTAACATTTGAATGACACTTTCAGTGACAGCAGAATGTTAAGTCTATTCTGTAGCTAAAATTAAAATAGATGCATTTCTCCCCTAAAAAAATTCCTGTGATTTTTTTTTCCTCTCTTATTTGTTGTGTGGTATTCTGTGAACACCTGCTAACACTACATAACACACAAGGATGGTTTGCTTAAAAGAATGAACAGGATGGTAATTTTGGATGCTTTTAACTGAAAGACATAATGTAATTATAATGTATCATAATTACCAGAACTGCTGAAAAGACACTTCTCAGTATAAAATAATCTAGAAAAAAAAATAGATAAGTGCACATTCTTTTAAAAACATATCTGTATCTCTGATGGCATCAAGAAAACTTCTACTGTTTTGCATTAAACAAGAATCTACCCTAAAAACTGATAAAACCCACTCAAGATTCCTGAAGAAATAGATTTTCATGACTGAATTTGGAGCACAGGTGATATTTCCTTTTTTATGCTTTCCCAGTCACAAAAGCTATAGATGTTACCATGGATTCTCCAGGTTATTAACTTATTGTTTAAAGAAGCACTGTAGAATGCTTAATGGAAAATCTTCACACAGAAGTAGGGAGGTATATAAATGACACAGACTTTTCTACACTTCTCAAGAGAATCCCTAAAAGGCTGTATCCATTAGCTCCACATGCACTCCTTAGTACCACAGCAGTTATAAACTTGTTATGAATGATATTCTGTATTTTAACTGGACACCTTACACTTGATGGAAGCAAATACTCAGAGAAATCCTATGTTTCAACCATACAGCAGATCTGACAAGGTATTAATAGCAAACCTTGAAGTTCTGATGGTCTAATATGCAGAAACACTTAGGAATTCATTTCCCATTGACTTCAAGGAAGTTTAGGCTACCAAATTTTTTTATGTGCATCTGTAAGTCCAAGATAAGCTTAAGTGTGTTAATATGCACGGCTTTAGCTACAATAGAAATCTTCAACATAAGTATATAATGTTAAACATTAGATAACACCATATTTAGTCATTTCATCTAACAGTGCTCTAGTTTTATCATAAGCTTTTATAAACAAGGAAGCATATAATTTTGTGCTTGAAAACAAAACCCTCCAAAAAAACTCACACAAAATTATATAATGTATTATATAATGTAGTTATTTCATTTAATTCAATTTAGAGAAAAAACAACAACAATAGAAATGTTCAAGGCAGACATGCTATTTGCTATGGCACAATTCACTGAATCTGACTGAAAATTGAAAGCAGAGCAAAGCTTAAAATCAGGTCTTAGAAATTAACTGACATTGCTGATCAGATTCTCAAATTCATTTAGGATTTAAATCCAAATTTAAAATCAAAATCACATTCCAAGATTTGAAGTAAGAATTATCAAAATCAATTTCTGAAAGTTGCATTTAAAATTAATCCTTCCATTGTACTAGACAGGATGTACGGATGCTAGCACTTCTAAGCCGCTTTCAGGTCATCTTCATCAAAGCTGAGTTTTATAAAAATGCTATGCATTCACTCAAGGATTCAGAAAATTTAGTTTTTCAACACTATACCAACTGCAGGAGTCTTCTTTTTTCATAACTAAGAAACTACTATGCTCCAGCAGAATCATTTCAATTCTATGACATGGAAAAGAAGGATTCATAGAGACTCCTAAATGCTTATTTAGCCATTGTAATGCTGTAAAACATGAATTCTAAATACATGGAATAAATCCTTAATCACCTGAAAATGACTAATATGTATATTTCTAAATATATTTTTATATGATACTTCTACGTAGGACTCCATAATGCTTGGTGACTCTTGGCAAAACAGTCCTATCATATTTAGTATCTAGCCAACAGTTCCAGCAGACTTAGAGAACACAGAAGCTACACATTCAGCAGTGTCCTTTTAAATCATTTGTTCACGATTCAGTTGATTCTAAGGAACAATAAGGAAAAGAAAAAAGCAAGCAAATGAGTCCATATGGAAGGAATGCACATATTATTACTCTATGCAGCCAAAGTGAATGAAACCATCCCTACTATTTGTCATATCTTAGAATCTCAGAGCTTCAGTAATGTCAGACATGAGTGTACTCATACATATAAACAAATGGAAGCCTTCTGCATTACAACACTGTGGAAGAAAAGAACAGTTTGTTACAAATTTCTGCCCTTAACCATACAAATAAATATACATTTTAGGTCTTTCAGCTAGATGAGATCTGTTCTATTCAGTCTATAGTTAAACATACAGAGATAAGAAAAGACACAACAGGACATTTTAATGATATATCTTGACCTAACTTTGCACCAGTTTTGCACATGTTTTTTTCTCACAGATAACAAAATTGTAAAGTAACATGAAAGATAAATCTTACTGCATCCCCAACCAATACACAAGAATGGAATAATAGATTACTAGCTACATCTGTAACAAACGTTGCAAATACCATCCAACATACGTGACAGAAAAATAAGCTACCATAACTAAATAAACACTCTTACATCTTTGTGGGCCATAAAATAAGCTAATAATAAACTCTAACATATCATTTTACATTATTCTTAATTAAGACCCTGGTGTAACTATCAATTCTTAGAAAAAGAAAGAAGAGGAGATGTGAATTAAAGTCATGGCAGACTTTATATAAATGTCTCAGCTCAGTGAAAATAGGAGGCTCTCTGATCTGCAGATTGTTCTAACTTCACTGTTTTTCAGAGTGAAAGGGTTGAAAAATGGCAAGAAATTCAGCTTAGACAAAATTCATCTGGCCTTCCTAGGTGAACAATTTTTTGTGGCATTAATGGCCAGATCCTACTCATCTTACTGACTACTCTGGACACCTAGCTTTGCAACAGATGACTAGCAGCAGAGTACTGACTATTGAGTAACTACTAAAATAATGATTTTGTATAGCAAAAACTAGTCTATGAATTTCTCAGGAAGGCAATCTCAAAGATGTCATTTGATAATTGCTTTCAAATGAGAAAGGAAATAAAGAACACTTAAAGATAAAACATTACTTAAATAATCATATTTCTCTAGGTCATAAAAACACTATTTACCAGAAACTTTTATTACAAAAAGAACAGTTTCATTACTGTACCACTACAGTAGTGCATAGCCTTGAAATGCTGATAGTCTTCTGACAAACTACTATAGAACTTTCATCTCAGAGGCTGATGCTATGTCTCAGACAAGAATCAGAGACAGAAAAGAATGAGGTCATATCAAGCTGTTAGTCTAAGGAAATACATCAATACCTACAGATAAGTTAAGTACTGGTTTAGAACTTAACATTCATCCCAGTAATTCTGTGTATATATGACTAATTTATATGTACATACACATTCTGATTTACCCCTCATAGACTTTCAACTAAACATTTTTAACCAAGACAGGCATCCGGGAAGCAGTGACTACTGTTGGGAAAGAAGAAGAAAGAGAAAAAGAGTACTGGAATAGATGGAAGAAATGAATTAACTTAATTATTTGAGTAAATAGAAAAACGATAGATAGGCGCTAAGATAAACCAGCTAGTTAAGTCAACCTAGCTTATCAATAAAAGCTATAAATTCAAGAAACAATTGAGTGTAGAATTGCATTGTGAAGATCCTGGATTCACACTAATATTTGGCTCACTGGGGAAAATTGCATACACTTATTACTAAATCACATATTTGCACAGCATATTGTCTCTGTATGTTCATGCTCTTGGCTATATTCCTCCTACAATAAAAATCTGTGAAGCCAAATATCAGTAAAAATATATATCTCTTAAATAAGAAACTAAACTCATAAGTAATTAACAACTTTTGAGGTTCAATTATGCATTACAAAAGTGAGGCACAAGCAACACTTGAGTACAGATAACTTACATACATTTATAATTTTGGCTAGTTGATGTAAATATCCATATAGAAAAAAAAAAAAAAAAAGACTTTCTAAACAAAATGAAGTGGTAAAGTGCAAATGTCATATGTAGCTGTACTTATGTGTAAACATCACACATTTATGCATACATGTGCGTAATTCTGTGCATTACCTTTGAAAAGTATCTTATTAAGAATAAATTGGGAGCTGCATACTAATAATTTAGATTTACAACTTTTTTTTTAATCTTTTTAAAGATACACTGAAGTAAGTACTCACATTTACTATTGCCTCAGTTACAATGAAAAACACACACATATTCTTCCGTTTCCATGGATTACAAATCTGTTTTTTTTTAAATTTAGAAAAAGCCTACCAACAAACATAAATTTTTAAAAAACCTCAAAAATCAGAGTGGAAAAAGTCAATATACTTACTAACCACTTCTGATCTTGTAAGACTTAAAAATATATATATATATTTTTCAGTTTATATAAAGCTACACACAACCTGAATTACTTTTTATTAATGTACTGTAAAGCATTATTGCCAGAAATTAGTTTTATTTCATTATTTTCACTGGTAAAACAATTCAAATTGAAATATTCCTTTATTATTTTTGAAATGATAAAATATTTTTGGTGATATTCAAAACACTGATTTTGCTGAGATGTCCCAATTGACAGCTTTATATCCTATAATTTGACTTTTAGTATTTTTCTATCCTTCAAAATGTAATACAGACAAGTGAAGAAGAAAGGTTTTCTACACAAAACTAAGAGAAAATACTGCTTCTGAATAAGATGATGTTGCATACTCTTCTGACTGCAGGGTAAAATATATTAAAAGGTATAGACTACCTGAAGTTTGAGATGCTATGCTACAGATAAAGGCCTCAAGAGATGCACCTTATTCTCTGTAAGAGAAAAACCATTCTACCACTTACTCCTTGTAGCACAATATATCAACAAGATTGTTTTTATGACTGGTACACAACAAATTTTTTTTTTTTTTCATTTATACCAGGAAGGCCCCTACTTCCATTCATGGGTTTATCTCACACATATCTACAACTCTCACTGCTGAATTCTCAAAACATGCAAAAGGCAGATTCCAGCTGCAAGAAAGTGCAGCGCATTGCTGTAATAGTCCTACAAACAAGTTGGGAAATGATGTTTCAGATAGCAAAAAATTTACTATTGCACATTCCATGCAGGATCTTATTTTCATGCAGAGACTACAAAATAGTGCTAGACCTAACAATTTCCACTTATCCCTGAGATATCAGAAAAATGTGGTATTGACTTTTCTATTCCATACTCTGTGCCATCCGGTATCTGTCGTGGTGTGACAAGCTTTGTAATCTCAACCTCTTTCTGCATTCTCATGCAACTCTTGATCGTATAAATTCTGAACTCAATCAGAGCTGCTAGGATTTACAGGAATGCAATTAGCAGATCATTAAAGACATCCAAAGAATAATATGTCAACAATGTTCAGAGTCTTAGCCACGAGAAAGCAACATTTTTCCTCAGGTGACACGAATGCTTTTAAAAACAATCTTCTTCAGTCAGAAAGGGACAGTGAATAGTGAACCCTAAACTTGCTCTGCGGGAGAGAGTATTAGGAAAGTAATCAAGTAAATCAATATAAAAACACTACTAATTACCTATGTAGTTGTTCAAAGGGGAAAATACAAAATAGGCAAATAAAGAAGAAAATATACTGATTTACATATAAGATTTTTAAAAATTTCTTCAAAAACTTTATAGTATCTAAAAATGTTTTAATCCATAAGTATTTAAGTATACATTGTGAACCAAAGCTGTGATCTCAGATACTGTGAAACTGTGAAAAAGTGGCCAAAGAACAAGAGAAATATGATAAAAGTAATGTATTAATCTGAGAACCAAGAAAAAAAACAGTCTACGGTCATCTATGGAGTATAGGTTAATTATACTTTTAGTTTGCCAATGAAATGAAGAGTTTCAGCTGAAGAGAAGCAGGAAATGTTACCTTTGAGGCACTGAAACCTCTACTGGAGTCTTTGCACTTGAACAAGGGAATGTCTCCCTATAGCACTTTCTCAAACATTACTCATTACTTGCTATCCAC
Source organism: Bambusicola thoracicus (assembly GCA_002909625.1). NCBI lineage: Eukaryota > Metazoa > Chordata > Aves > Galliformes > Phasianidae > Bambusicola > Bambusicola thoracicus. Next base: position 6,041 of record PPHD01017915.1, read on the forward strand.
AGTGTGCCATAGTCAACATGTAATCTAAAAAGGAACTGTCATCTTATTAAAAGAAGTTCACTTTACAGAAATATGAATTTACAATCCATAAAAACATCTATAAATCTAGAATTTTAACAGATTTTTTTCACTGCAAAGAAAAGTGTTTTTCCAACTACTGTAGGCATGTCCATTTAATACTGTTGAAATACACAGTGTTGAATGGGGAGTCAAAACTATTACTGGGCCAGACTACAAAAGAACACGAAATATTAAGTAGCTACCCAGATCAGTTCTTGCTGAAACGTACCCAGAAAAATATCCTATTTTTAGAAATTCTGTGAAGAATTTTTCTGTTGGTAACAAAAATATACCATAGATTAGGGATCCTTCCAGAAAAAGTCAGTAAAATCTATGCAAATTACAGAGCCTATTGCTCGTCTCTATTCCCTTAAACATTCTGATGAAGTTTTTACAGTTGTCACAAAATCTACTTGTAAATAAAAAATGGTCTGGTACCATAATTAGAAGAATATATTCATAATTCACAAATAATATATTTGTGTTTTTCAATGAATTTCTAATTTTACAATCCAGTGCACTAAATTCTTCCATGATGTGTCCATATGAAACACTGCTTATCAGACAAAGTCTCTTCCAAAAAGTATATTACTGTTGTGAGTGCAAACCAGATCCCATGTAAATAAAATGATTGTACTTATCAATGATCAATCTAACAGGTTGAAATGGTGAAATTGCTATTTGTATTTTCTCACTGTGAACTAACACAGCACATATTTTTGACAACCCTATTACGCTATGAACAGCTCTGTACAGCACCTTTTATAAAAATGCTAAATAACTTCATATTGACTTTGCTTCTAAATACTGGTACTGAGGTTTGGAAAATCAAATTATACATCCAGCATCAGTCAAACTCAGAGAGACCTAAAAATGAAACAGATGTTTTCAATACCACTGTAAGAAATGACATCAAAATAAGAGAATTAGAATTAGATAAATTTTCAAGTTAAAATATCAGAGACAAAGTACCTTGGATAACTTTCACATAAATTTTCATAAGCAAATAGAGATAGTATCTGGATAGCCTATGGGAACTAACTAGTATCCTGAAATCATACTTAAAATTATCTATTTGCACTTCAAGATTTACACAGTGAGCATTTTAGTTTTGTACAAATATTTTGTACTTTTGTTCAAAGTCCACGTCCTGATGATAAAAACAATGTTTTCTATCATATTTCTTCTTCCATCTGCTACAACAAATCAGATATTGAATGAGATGAGCTTATCAATTCTTTAAAAGCCATGAATGCTGCACTTGCTGGGTACAGGCAGTACCAAGAAAATTGGCTTAGTCCCATAATGTACAAAGACTTGAAAGTATTATTTATTACAGATACTGAAGGAAGAAGATGAAATAGATATACTCCAAAAAAGCTATAAATCTTGAGGACTGCATGCAATGTACAAAATGATAAAATAGTTTCAGGTGAAAAATATAAAGTATGATTTAAAAAGCAGAAACAGCCTGGGACAAAATAGTGCATTAAAAAAATAAAAACTTTATACTAAGTTCATGACACAAAGTTTGGAATAAGCCTATTAGTGAGGTTAAGTCGTTCTAAGCTGTAAGGGAAGGAAAGAATAGCTGCACCCATCCCTCTCAACTTATCTTTAAGTGCTAACATCCATTTTGGCCTTTTACTCTTTGACAGCCAGCAGTTAAGCAACATCGATCTCATGGAAAACGGGAGGACTGGAGAAGAAACCGTGTATGGGTTTGCAATTGTGCTTACAGGTGTACATGAAATAGATACAAAATTTAGCCTTAGATCACTTGTGCTTACCTCTAAAACAAGTCATATCAGAACAGGAGACAGATAAGAAGGAAAAACAGACTTGTAAACAAAGTAAAACAATATGTAAACACTTTTATTATAGAAATACTTGCCTACTTCCACTTAAAATAATTATTAACATCTGTACCTTTCCAAAGTAGCAAAGAAGGGGAAAAAAAGCATGTTCTATATGATGTTCATGGTACTATTTATCAATTTTGAAAGAAAATTCCCATCTGAAGTGTATTGTGGAAGAGTAAAATTGATTTATTCCTTCAGGAAAACAAAAGGAATGCTATATTCTGCCTATTTCAAGTGTGCTAGAAGAACAGTTTCGCCGCTGTACTCATACATGAACATTTTCTTTAAAAAAAAAACAAAACTGTCATGAGAGGGTAATGCTGAAGTTCTTGGTCTATAAGTACACAAAAAGATTCAAGTTGTTCTTTCCAGTGATAGGTACAGAGGAGAAAAAACACAACACTCTACTTGAAATGCATTCTGGGTGTCCTTATTTCTATTCCATCTTTGGTTCTTCCTTACTGAAAGTTTCCAGTGCATTACTTTATATTCTGGACAAATGTCCAAGGAAGTACTGAAAAAAATAAATTAGACATTTGCAACAATAATATTGAGAGATGCATATTTTCCTGGAAGAAAACCAAAGAAAAATATTCTCTGTGCATAAGTTTCTGTTTCATTCATGGGAATTCAGCATAGCACAACATGGCAGATCTGAAAGAGAGTTTTATTCCAGTGTAAAAGGCTAATATAGAGACTACCATCCTCTTGATGATGATACAACATGCAGTTTTGTGATCACTGAAATTTTCAAAATAAGAACAAAGCAAAAATTCAACAAAAATTGATATTGCCCTAAAAGGTATTTATGAATTCACCCAGATAGAGGCAAATCAAGTCATTGAAAGGAAGATGTCACATATGCTAGATCTCCTGCCTAGTGTCCTCTGACTTCTGCTGACAAAACTGTTTTCTCTTGTGGTAAATACTGTGCCTAGGAACTGCTCTGTCCACTATGCAGACCCTGTCAGAAGAAAACAACTGCTGTATTGGTACAGCAGGAAGGATCACACCATCATGTAAGCTCATCTGCAGACATCCTCTACGAGTCTCTAATTTCAATGACTCATAGGGAGTCCTCCAACTCAGTTAAAATCTCACTCCAACAGCAAACAATTTCTACCAGCACTAAGCCTTGCTAAAATGTTGCCTAATCACCTTTATTAATCTCTAATAGAAAATACAGTCTTATCATGATTGAAATATTATAGAAAATTGAATGATCTTACGTCTTATATGCTATTATATACACAGAGCAGGCTGTGCTGTGAATTTATCTTCCACCTTAACGCTAAATTTCCTGAATTCTATTCAGTTAAGTAAGCTCCCTCATAATATCTTTATATAACATTTTGTGAGAAAATCCACACATAAACAATTATTTTCTATTAAGAATCATTATACCTAGCCATAGATCAAAACAAATTTGTTTTGTTCTCTCTTAGTCTCCTATTGGTTACTTACTAGACTACTGACAGGTTTTAGATTACTGTGTTGGAACCTATTTTCATGTCACAGCCGCAGTGCAGATACTTTTCGACATACTGGTGCTGAATACTAATCACTACTACAGTCTAGGAACAATTGCTAGCTACATCGCTTATCACAAGCATGAACAGAAAAGCCTTAATTGCCTTATCATGTGCTTTGTGCTTGCTGCTGAAATGGATAGAAACCACTAGGAAATGAAAGCTTGAAAGCTGGGATAAAATAATTAAAAACCGGTAGAGATTTCTAGGGTTAACGATAAATGCATTTCCAAAAGTCATTTACAGAATGTATTACTCTTTTTCATTTATACAATTTTAATGCAGCTCAAAAGAGGTATTGGTTATTTCTATGAAAATGGGACTGAATATGAGTTAGGGATAAAATGCATTAGCAGATGTAATGTGGGATACAGGCAGTATACAAAGCATAGACTTTTCTCTTAGTTTGAATATTGCAGCTATATCACTTGATAAAATTCTCATAGAACAATTTTTTGTAAAGATTTATATTTCTAGCTATTAAAAGACATTTAAGTTTAATATGATACACTGTAATTTTGATCATTCAAAATTCACAGAACACATGCAAAGTAGATACCTATCTGATGCTGATTAAACAGCCAAATAGTATTTTCTGTTAAATAAAAGCACATATTCCTTTATCTCTCAGTAATGATCAGCAGGGTAGAGTCATATTAAAAATAAAACAATTGGAAAAAGAACAGAAAGAAAGAACACTTTAAAAAAAGATCTATTTGTCCAACATTTTCAAAACCTTCTAATTAAAATACACAAAACACTAAAATTAAGAGGGAGAGAATAAAGACTGAACAGAGTAGACTGTTCATAAAATATCCCTAGTTGTTGGCAAAGATTTTATCTTTGTCATTTAATGCTGATGAAGCCAAACAACTGTTGCTGGAATGGAAGCAGGCTGATGAAGAAGGCTTTCAAATTGAAGTGAAGGATATCACAACATACAATGTTCTTATAGTTCTTCTGTCTGTATTGTTTCTCTCTAAATTTCATTACTTTCTGTATTAGAATGTCTCTGTCATCAGCTGCTTACATGTTGATCAAAAATATGACATATTGCTTTAATATGCTATATTGCTCTAATATGTTTTGTCCTGTTATATGTAAAATTGCTCATACAGACAGAAAGTTCTAAACAGTTCACAAAATATCAGAGAATCAGTAATTAGTATCAATGCTAACTTCAAGAGGAAACTAGCTTGTTTTGAAGAAAATTTTTCTGGAATTTGAACTAACTTGTGCAAGGTCTGATAGAAGCAATCAGCTAACTTAAACAAAGCCTGTGTTTAAAAAACTGTTAGCATTAACTGAATACTTATATTATTTGAACACCAAATATGTTAAGTTTAACAGCACATTAAAAAACTGAATAAGATATTTCTTAAGCATGAACCAGTTCTAAATAGAATAGTATGAAGTAACTTTAACAAATTTTTATAAAAAAGGAAGATACACAACGATGATGATTTGTGGACATAATGAAGCGGACAAGTGGTTGTTTTTTTTTGCAGTTAAAAGAGGTACAAATGAGTGTAATTAAAATTGTGCTAAAAGTACAGTTAATGCTTTTTAAAAAGTAGATGTGAATTAAATTTAATTAGATGTATTTGAGATGTTTTAAAGTGACTTAATTTTACTTCATTCTAAATCAAGAGATTTTCATTTAAAATATTTTATTACACACAACAATAATTAAACATGTTTAAACAATGTCCTTATGTTACTGTCCACAAACATATTTGAAAAATCTTGAAATCAGTAAGTAAATAAAATCTAAAATCTATTGCCAGGCTGATATACATTCAATTAAGTATGGTTTATGGGTAACTCCAGTGTAATTTATCCAGGAAGTAAATACGTGTGTGCATATATACATAAATATACCAACACTTACTCTGTCTACAGAAATACCAGTATGTATCCTTACTATTAACCAAATTAAAAAAAATGATACTATTTTACAAGATAAAAAAAATTGTTTTTATCTGAGATCTTAAAGAAGATAACAAAACAAAAGAAGAAAAAAGATTTCTATTGAATTTACCAAATTCCAATAAGAGTTAGATATCTATGGTTATGGGTGTACACATGTGAATGAACGAATAAATCCTTAACCCACCATATCTTTTTCTCCAGTTTGCAAGCTGTCACCCGTGAAAAGTATGGTGTAGATGGTAGGATGATACTGTACCTGATTGGCTCTGGAGGTGGTCATGGGATCAGATGGAGAGGACTTGGTGGTAGTTGGGGAAGATGGCAATGTCTGGGAACAAAGCAGTTCAGGAGCAAATCAACCTTTACAAGCCTTAGACTGAACAGTTAAAAAATAAATAAACCAACAAAAGTAACATAACTACAAAATTAAAATGAATAAAAAATGCCTAAGACAAAATCTTTCTCCTACTCATTGGAACTTAATGGAATTTAAAGTCACTTGGATAAATAATGCATGTAAATATGCATGCTTATGCATGTAAAAACAAATTCATGACTTGAAATCAAGATGGTGAACTCACATAAATACTAAAAAATATGCCAGCCACATGAGGAATATATTCTTTCCTCTCTCTTTCTCTTGGGGAAAATGAAAACTAGAAAACACAAATTCCAGCAAGTTCAATGAGCACACTAAAAACAGTTATCAGCCTACAAGCAAACAGGGCTGGTATTCGAAAGAAACTGCTGAAATTTACTTTGGCACATTATAATGCACCATTCTATAGCACGGACTATAGCCAGCAAACTGTGTTTGATACCTTAAAACAATTGCACTGAAGCTATGGACCTTTCAGCAATGCACTAATTACTAAAATATTAATTGATCATTTTTAATTGAGAGGTGTGTGAAAAAATGTAAACAACAATCTCATGATGGATGAGCATGCAACTAATACCTTCATAACAAATTGCTACAATATATCTATCATTAGTGTTAACGATCCTTTAATTGAGCAAAAGTTAATAACGTATCATCAGCCTGTGTTCAAAATAAACACAAAAAAGAATTAGGAGTCATATTTATTGATAATGTTTTCTAAATAATATACATATGCTTAACATTAATTCTTCAACATACCAAAAAAGCACTGCTCTGCTTAAAACTTGATACAAGTATCTCTTTTTAACGTATTAGATCCTGACAGAGTAACTCTTTTCTTTTAATAAACGTAGTGAAAATGTCAAATTCCCACTTCCAAAACATAACATACAATACTTATTCAAAGCATGTATTTTTGACATTTTTATAATATATAAGTGATAGAAAATATTCCAAATTACACTATTTATACTTTAGGAAGTAAAACGCTGAAATGCTATACAACATAATGCATCCTACGGACAAACAATCACTAACCAAGACTATTGAGAAATAAAAGCAAAATTTCACATTTTCAGCAGTTCTGTTACTTACAATCATCGACAGTCCCTCATAAAATAGGTATACATAATTTTTCACTAAAACTCTTAATGCATATGAAAAGCTGGAACACTGTGAATGCATAAAGTTATGTGTATTAGAAAAATATGGGCTTGTACATACGCATACACAAATATTTTGTTTGCATGTTAAGCAATATGAAGATCCATCTTTTCATAGTTTGTACATAGTCAAGCAGCCAAAATAGAAATTAAAAAAAAAAAAAAAACACTAAAGAAACAGATCCTTATTTTGTGTTGCCAGTGTGTAGTTCACAATATAAAACAGTAAAAATAAAAATACATACAGATTCAGCATCAAGTGGGACTTCTTCAAGAAGCTTAAGTAAAAAATACTGCTATATATAGAGTTCTATAAATAAATGCCTGGCAAAGTGTTGTTGATCAGCAGATTGTATATAATGTGAAAAATCAATCAAGACAATTAGAAAGGATTCCCCCACGTCTTTCTATACAGAACATGGGTTCATTTGCAAGTGGTTAGAATTATTTAGAAAAAGTGTCAGATTACACAATAGTACAGGGCTAGAAATCTTTAATCACAGAAGCATACTTAAGATTTTTGTGAGATCATGCAGTGTGTCTGTACTGATTTTCATCATTTAAGCTTAAACTGAGATGAAAAAAAGGAAAGGGAAAAAAAAAGAAAGAAAAAACAGAACCAGCATGGAAGACTGTAACTCTCCTATTTTTTGTTTTAATTATAGTTTAATATAAAACTTTCATCCTGAACTAGAGTACATATATAGGTATACACATACATATATATATTTTATAATTCTCCAGACAAACAAACAAAAACAACAAACCCAAACAAAGAAAGAAACAAACAAACAAAAAAAAGCAAGAAACAAAATGTACCACCAACAAACTGAAAATATGCTTTGATTAAAATAGTTCATACAAT
>PPHD01017916.1:0-14820 GCA_002909625.1 Bambusicola thoracicus
CCTTCCCCCCCCCCCTCCCCGACCCAGTTCTCCAGAGCTGAGCCTTCTGAACTCAGAATCAGAATGCTGATTGTGTTTCTTCAATAAGCGCAGACTGGTTTCCCATTATCACTTTAGCAACCAAATTGCAACTTATCATTTAGGGTAATAATATCTTCATAAGCCATAGTGTTAATAATGTAGTATAATTTTATAGAATAACAAAAAAACAGATGTTTGTAGTTTAAGGCATCTATTTGATGATGGTGATGAGTTAGGATGAGACTCAAAGCAGTGCCATAGGTCTGTAAAGCCAGGTGCCCTGTTCTCCCTCTGGAGGCATTTGGAGGAACTGATCTCTGTCTGCTTAGGGAAACTGAGGCACTTGGAGGACTTCTGTGCTGTATAATTTACATCTCTGACCCCAATTACATGTGAAGAACGAAGTACATTGTCTCTTAGGCTGTCTTCTTCTGGAGAATATATAAAAGCAAGGTTCTGATTGCTTGGCCAGCAAGGCTTCATAATACTTTTTATAAGAAAAAGGCTTTTGCTGCGGAGTCTAACTTGAATTGCACCATAGGAAATTGGTCCCTAAAATCTAGAATAGAATACTCTCTCATCATCAGAATGCTGTTGGTATTACTGTGTTTCATCCAGGAGGTATATCTAGCTGGTAGGTAGAGTGACTCATAGCTTATGAAGCCTGTAGCTTCCATCTGATGGAAAGATACCATGTAAAGAATTTTTGTTATCACGAGATACACAAGATATCTTCTTTTTTTGTTTCCTATGAACTACTTCCGTTCAACAAACAGAATTATTAATTTTCTAAATTGAAAAATAATCTCTGGTCGGTTATGTGCTGGTAAAGGGACACTTCCAGCATATTGAGGGCTTGTTTTGCTCATTTTAATGTACTTTATGAAATCGGAGTGCTTTGGGGGGGTGTTGTGTGGTGCTAATTTTCTGCTGCCGGGGAAAGCTGCCTGTTAGCCTTCCTCGCTTTTCCTTGCTGTGCTGTTGGTGTACAGTTCTTTTAAATGGTAGGGATTGAAATAAACAATTTTTTTAACACAAATACATCCTTAACTTGGAACTTTTTTTATAGCCCAGTGAGTGATAAACCTGGCAGAACTGCGGACCATTAATCTCCATTACTGCTACTGAGAGTAGGCAAATTGTAATCTCTGCAGGTTAATTTTTTTTAACTGGATTTTTGAAAGAAAAAGTCTTTGTTACGTTGTTGTTTTTTTACAGATGGCCGCACAGATCCAATTCTGGATGATGTAGGGGATGCCTTCAAGCTCATGGGGGTTAATCTACATGAACTAGAAGATTATATACACAATATTGAACCTGTGACTTTCGCACATCAAATCCCTTCATTTCCCGTCAGCAAGAACAATGTCCTACAGTTTCCTCAGCCTGGGAGTAAAGATGCAGAAGAAAGGAAAGAATACATCCCGGACTATATGCCTCCTATTGTCTCTTCTCAAGAAGGTGCGAAATTAATCATTTTGTTTTCAGTTTTGGTCCTCACGTGTTTGCCTATTTGTGTACATCCCTGTGCTGTGTAGTCACTGAAAATTACACAGGCAAAGGTGATATTAAAGCATCAAGGTGTCAAAACAGGTGACAACACTGTGGCAGAAGCTAGTTTTTCACTATTACTTACGTGCTTCAGAGATGATCTGGTATCAAAATGTGCTACACCAACACGCATTTCTATAACATGCTTAAAGATCTAGGATGACAAGAAATATTCTTTACTGTACCTTGTACGTGGTAGCCTCCCCCTCTTGTACGTAGTGCAAGAGGTTGCACATTTGGTAAAGGCAGAAGAAGGAGGGGTAGTGAGGCTGGCACAGCATTCTCAGCTCCTGGCACCTGGTACTTCTGTTGAGCAAATGTAACTAAATGAGAAAAAAAAAGAAGGGGAAAAAAAAGAAAAAAGCCAAACTAAAGTCATCTTCTAGTGAAGTCTGATTTAAAATAAAGAAATTTGTTTAGAGGCACGATGCTTACTTCTAATTTTCTTCACCGATGCTGGCTGGCATTTCTGGTGTTTTATTGTCACTGTTCCAAGTGCTTTCCTTTCCTTTCCTTTCCCGTATGAAAGTCCTACAGAGGCAGGGGCTGAGGCTTGCTGTAACAGTGAAACCGACTGTAGAAATGCAGCAAGCTGCAGTTAACCCAAGGATTTTAACAGTGGCATTGAAAAAGGCAAGATTGTTGTTTTCCTTTTTTTTTCTTTTAGCTATATGAAATTTGATTGCTAGCTAATAAGGTAAATGTTTAAGAAATGTAACCTCACCTAAATTTCTCTTTGAACAGCGAACGTCCTGCATGTATGCTTTGGGAGGAAACAAATACATATAAGTTTGTGGTTTGCAAAAATGCCAGACTAAGAAGATCATTCTTTCTCAAAAGAGTGAAACAACCTGACACAATTCCCCAAATATTTACTTCATTTAAAATTTTGGAGGGGACAGAATCGTGCTCTGTTGTCTCTCATTCTTTTTGAAGAGGTTAGATCTCAAAGGCTTAAATACATACAAAAATTCTGCCTGTATAACAACGAATAAATGATGTTGCCACATTGGTAAGGTGAAATCCATTACTGTGCTGCTACAGATGTTGGATGGGGCAATTTTTCAATGATTTGGAAAACAGCAGTAAGTATATCTCCAGTCTTTCATATAGGGCGTTCAGATAGATAGCATTTCTATGTGCTTCAGTTTGTCTAAGAGAAACTAGAGTTCAAAACAGCTATCTGCTTCTAAATGAATGTCAGATTTAGTGCTTACAGTGTGTGCAGTTGTTACTGAAAACAGCATTTTTCTGGACAACTGGAGGACTTACTCAAGCTGACAAGTGTTTCCTGACACTTTGTAGGCTTGACTTTTCTATTGTCTTTAATTGCATAGAATAGGTAGTTATTAAAATGCCTTTGGTCTATAAGATCTCTTACCTTCATATGACCCAGGAAGTGAAAACGTTGTTCAGTGCAGAAACATTTTCTTGAATTGATAAGAAGATACTGGTAGTTCCTCTCTATGAAGGTTGTTGAAAGTATCATTCAAAACCTAGCAATGAACTCTTGAGCTGGGAAGAAAATGCAAAATGTAAGTAACATAAAATGTTATAACAGCATCAATAAGAGAAAAGCGTAGAAGGCAACTTGGGAAAGTGAAAAGGGATTTTGGCTGTGCTGTTCTGGCTACTTTCTTGATGCTCTCTAGTCTGATTTTTCAGGAGGTAAACAAACACCATTCTGTCAGAGCGGTCCCGCTCCTTTGATGTGTAACAGGCTACCCGACAGCACTGCCTTTTGGGTTTCTTTACTTGGAAAACCAAACTTGAAAAACACGCAGGAAAGATCAAATCCTAAAGAGCTCAAAGTAGATGTAGAAGAACATCAGGACGAAGGGGAGGGAGAGGTGAGAGAATTACAGACTCGGTCTGGCTGTACGTGACTTGCGAAGACAGAGTAAAAATTGAAATGAGGACAGTTGTACTTTTTTTTTCGTATGTAACTTTTTATACTCTCTCTCTTGCAAGTTAGATCCAGGAGTTAGATTTTAGCAGTCCTTATAAATAATGTATGAATCCTTTTAACACCCGAAGCAAGAAGATATTATTTCCAAAGTTGGATGAGAACCAGGAAAACTTCTAACGCCCAAGGCTAGTGTATCAGAGGACCCATAGACACAACTTCACAAAAAAAGGAATACTTTTTTTAAATAGCAATTTAAAGCGAGCATTAAATATGACAGCTGAATATAGATTTGTTATAGCTGATGTAAAATACTTAGAACTGAGTACATTTTAATTCTGAGTAAATGTTTGCTGAAAATACTACTTGTAATTTTGTGCTGGATGTGTTGTGTTCTCGTTCGGATTTTATTTTTTGGGTGTTCTTTCTTTAAGGGGAGAAGGTAGATCAAGAGCCTGCCGTGGATATTTTGTTGTATTGGAAGAAGGTTTACTTTTGCAGATTTGAGGAATGCATTGTAGAAATTCTGAAGAGTTGCAAACACTGTTTGAATAGTTTGCAGATCTTCGTAGGTTAAACAAAACTCTGACTGCTAATGTTACGCAGTTCACAATACTTGAGTTGCTTTGCGTGTGTAATAATTAGCCAATAATGAAGGAAGGTTTTGTGTGTGTTGTGATGTGCAAATGTAAATCTTTCAGTCACCTAAAATAGGAAAAATAGCAACATCCCACTTGATACGGAAGCCTTGAGCTCAGCTCATGGGATGGGTATTTATTGCTAATGATTCAGATATTACTGGTGCTGATACAGTTGAGCAGTAATGTGACCGTGATGGTCTAAAGGAAGGAGCAAAAGTAAGTTTATTAGGTGAGGTGGTATCTTTTAATTTTATCAGCTCATCCAATTAAAAGTATTATCTCTAGTGTCAAAGTGACTTCATAGGTAATTCTAGAGCAGTGCTTGAGTAGTAAAAAAGATTTTTTAATTGTTCATTTAGATGAAAGTCAGTGTTCAGTATTCACCATGACCAGTAGGTGCTGCTAACCTCCTTCTCAACGCTCCCTGTGTTCCATGCCTGTCACTAGCCACTTATTTCCACTCCTCTAGAACTGCTGGTTTTGTGTTCGGAGTATACAGTCTACCCAGCAGTTTTTGAGATATGAGTTATCATTGTGCTGTTATCGGGTTTTTGGCAAAGTTCTGTCCAGCCTGAGCAAAACCTTTTCCTTCATATATACACTTAATAGTGAGAAATGCTGAAACAGCGCTCTGAATGATTTCTGAAGTTGCGGGGGAAGGGGATGACGGCAAATAGGTTTTCACCATCTGTTATTTGTATCAGTTGGGAGTTTAGTTCAGGGCTAGAAGTTTTGTTCCAAGAAAGCACCGAGCATTTTCTTGCCTAAAACTAGAAGTGCCTCATTTCAGTAGGTCACACTAACTAAATGATCTGGTACTCATCTGAAAACCGGCACTGCGAGGATCTGCATATGAAATTATACGTTTTGTAAAACAATCTGATTCAGTATTGCCATGGCGAATGCTGGTTTTTAGCAGTATTTTTACAAAGGCCACTGAAGGAATAATTTTATGCCAATGTATCACGATGTTCGCTGTCTCCCTATTTTTAATTAGTCTCCTTTTTGTGTTATTTGGAGTTATTTTAGCACTGTTGTCAGTAAAATGTCATGGTAAACTTGTAAGACAGATTAAAGAAGGAGAAAAAAATAAATTAGTTGCAAAACATGATGGTCATGCTTTATTTCTCGCTCTTTAATGTAGAAGAACATAGTTTTGCAAGAATACATCAACTTCTTAGAATTTATTGATTTCATTTGAAGCAAAACAGTACTGAGTTGAAACTAGGCCAATTGAGAAAGCCCAGCTACTTTTCCATAGCTAATAATAATCATTATTACATTTATTCTGTGATACTGTTTAAAGCCCTGGCTCCCAATGTTTTAAGAGCACATATCATTCTCTATTAACTAAACAAAGCCAAGTGTATCTTCTACATGTGCAGTGGTAACCTTAATTTTAAGCTTCCTGGAAACAGTTTCTACCTGTACTTGATGCACTGCCACATTTTTAATAACAAATATTTCTTTAAAAACCACTTTGTCATCTTTCTGGGTTTGTGGAGTCCTTCCCTGCTTCAGCGGCTGAGAGGCTAAAGAAAACATGTTGCTTTGGTGCTTGTACTGCTGGTCATGATAATTCACGTTAGACCTTCATTCCTCTCTTGCCCTGTGATTGTGTTGGGGTTCATCAGAAGGATACAAGGGAAGAAACGTGAGAGTCTCTTCCCAACGTTTGAGGTGTTTTGCAGGGAGGAGTGGGTGGTTTTTAGGGAGTAAAACAATCTTTTTAATCCTTGCTTTCTTTTTCTGTCATCTGCTTCGTATCTCTTTGCATCCCACTCATAGAGGTTCAACTCCTTTTCCTTAGAGATCATCTGGAAACAAATGTAATTTGTACTGGGCATTATGTTTTGTGATCTCTCATTCTCGATAATGTGTGTTACAGCACTGGCATTGTATTTCTGATCATTAGAATTAGGGCCAGTTCTTGGCACGATGTATAAATTCACATTTATTTATAACCTTTTCCGTCAAAGCATTTTATTTCCCCAGCAGATCAAAACATAAAATTATTTATCTCCTTGACAGTCCTGCTTTTTCCCCCTCTTTGCTTTTGATGTGATATTGGAACCCGTTACCCACCAGAGCCTGGTGCTTGCAGCCACCTGGTACCATTGAAACCCAGCCGTCCAATTACAGAACATCTCTAGTTGATCATATAACGTTGGTTGCTAAAAATCCTGGTTGAATTGATGAGAATGAGTGGGATGAAGCAAGGTTGGTGATGAAAATTAACATTTTTGCATCTGATGTCTAGGACCTCCTGGTGCTAGAACTGTAACTGTGTAACCATTAAGCATCGCAGTGGCATAAAGCATTAGTGTCTAGCTCTGGTGGCTAGATATATGAGATTTTAAAACTGTCACTGGCCCCTCAGTCTTGCAGTGCTTTTTTTTGGCTGTGGTCCAGAACTGAATGTAGCAAGGATCTCAGAACAGCCTAATTTCAGTCTCTGGTTTCCTCAAGGGTTAAACAAAGGCAATACCTCTTTCTAAATTAGCATGCAATGGGCTTTAAAAAGAATACAGGGATATCAGCTTTGCCATTTTGATAACACAGGTCTCGCTGTTACTGTTTTTAAGCCTTTCTGCCTTTCCCCTGATCTACTTTAATTCCACAGACTAACTCTTCTCTGTTCTAACAGCTGCACTGGTGGTTTAAAAGTAGCAATGATCTTTTCAGCAGAGCTTTTCCAATATATTTGGCTAGGAAACCACCACCCATCGTCAAACAGGTACTGTGTAGTCAACCAGTTTGAAGAGTTAAACCTCTGCTAGACTGTGAGCACTTTGCTCCTGGCTGCTAACCATGCCCAGGCGCTGAGCATTTGCAGGCTTCCTTTAGCCGGCCAGGTGCTGTGCTAAGTGTTAGACGCTGATTGCTTTTGTGTGAATGAGCCTTCATGTGTGCATCAGTATAGCAAGGAAGAAGCAACAGGAAAAAAACAGATGAAATGAGAAAGGCAGCCAAGCTTGAGATGCAGGCAGAAGAAAGGCATTGGGAAAGAGCCAATAGGAGAGGCAGGTTTCAAAGAAAAAGGAAAATATGAGGCAGGAACAAAAAGTATACAGAAAATGTGCCTGGTTTAAATCTTGCCATTAGACAGCAGAATAACTCTTTTATAGAATGCATGCTGATAAAGCTGTAATTGGGAAGACAGCTGTATCTTTACCTTTTCTTGAGCAGTAGTATCATAATCTAAAGCATAATTTCCAGTGAAATACTGCAAGAAAGGATTTAACGAGGAAGATTTTTTTTATAGGCTTAAAATGTGAAGCTAAATAGGTTTTCGCTGAAGAGCTTCAGTTAATTTGCAGCATTTTGGGGGAAAAAAATCAATGTAATGAGCCCCACAGTAAAACTTTGACCATGGCAGAAGCCCAATGACATCGCTGCGATCTATAAACTGTGTAGACAGAGACATACACTATTTTAAATTCCACGGGGGTTAGTACCTTGCTTTCCTTAATCATTCATGTCTTTGGGAAAAAAAAAAAAAAAAGATCTTTGACTGTTTTTGCAAGGAGAGTGGCTGCTGGAAGCGAGGAGCTGAATTAAAAGCATTTGCATTGTTTTTTAGGAGGGGAGAGGGTAAATCTTCATCTCAGCTTGTGAGGATTTTTGTGGCTTTATTTTGTCTTTTCTTACACGTTAATGTCCCATCCTTGAAAGCAGGTAAACCAACCTGGAACCTCACTATACATGAAAAGCAATATTAGAAAGCCTATTTTATAAAGGAGCTGAGTCCAATATTTGTGAAGTAGTAACAAGAAGTTATTAATGCTAACAGTAAAAAATCAGCACTGTGAAAATGCATTTTGTTTTGTTTCCCGAGCTATCGGAGTTTTACTTGCCGCATACTGCAAATGAAATGCAGTTAACATGACTTTTCTCCAAGGGGATATCATCCCTTCAGAACCATCCCACAAGGATTTGTCTGGTTTTTTTTTTTCAGACCTGTTTAGATAGCTTACAAGTTGTTAGTGATTTCTTTGGGATTCAAAATAAAAACTGCACAATGCAGAAGTTGCTTCTTAGAAGCCAATCTTTTACAGTGAATTGTTTACATTGAATCGGAATGAAAGTCATGGGTTCTTTCATTGCATTATGATGTGCAAATTGCAAGTTTGGCTATAACAAAGCTGGAGGAGAAAATGGGACTTTATGATAAAAGGATTCTATTGTCTTGTGTGTTTTGAGCAGAAATGCTGTCACGATTTTAATTTCCTAGTGATCCCTTTTCAGCAAGACTTCTGTCACTTGTCTTGACTTGTCACGTCAGATCAGTTTTTCCCCTTTTCTGACAATATGTGACTTTGTTTGCAGCCCACGTTGCTTCCTGCACTGTCTACTGCTACTATTCTTGAGGGTTTCATTTCATCTGGATCATCAGACACCTATGCACCTTTGGAAGCATAAGTTTCAGATTAGGTTATCATCTGATAGCTGTGTGTTACTGTTCTCAAGCCTTTCAGACTTTCCCTTACTACGCAGAGTATTTTGGTGACTCTGGGGGAGGGGGTGAGAAATGGAAAGTTTAGCTGCTGTTTAAAGCAGACTGAAAGAGAGGAGTAGTACTCCAATTTTAAGGGCCCACATCGTAACTTTTATTATTTTTCATGGAGCCTTTCCTATTTTTCATATTGTGCAATGTGCTTTTTTTCTCTTTAACTTTTGCCACCGTTTTAATGCAATGAAAGTGTTAGTGATTACTGACAAGTGACCTTTAAGAAGCAAAATTAGAATTATCTTAGTTGCCGGTCTCACACCCACAAGTCTGATTGTTACCTCCTGCCCTGGTATTTGCACCTTGTTTGCAGGGAAACTGTTCAGAACCCAAGCAAGCCTTAATTTTGTACCATATTGGGAAGGACATAGAAATTGCAGGTGTTGAGTTCAGGTTTTAAAACCTCACGTATCTCTGGTTTTATGAAACATCGCCCTAAGTTTCCCCAGCAATGTCAACATTCTTATGCTAGTGATTAACAGCTGTGGTATTTGCATGGATGTGGGGCAGGATCCACACCTGGAGTTCAGGAGCTGTCCTTCCAGGTAATCGTTCCAAATAACCATTCTCCAGAGTAGTTACTTGCAAAGTAACTCGTCTCAGTTTTAGACACTTTTGAAGTGTCTGAAATGTTTCTTTTGTCTTGTGAAACTATCCCTGCTCGAAGCTATTCAGGAATAGACATTGTACTTTGTTTAGATGCGTGTTTTCAAGTCTAGCTGAGTCTAACCTTGATCTTAGCATCAGAACAAGCCGTTGTCTAGACAAAGATCACGCGTGGATTACGGGACCCATATCTCCCTCGCATCAATCAGGTGAATGAATCATTACAAGCTTCTGCAGACGAGTATGTGGTAGAGTCCAGGTTAAGACCATGGAACTCTGCCTTCTAATTTTTAAAATTATGACTAAGAAAGCTCATTTGAATTATTTGTCTTTTGCCACACACAGATAAGCATTATAACTTTACTGTACAGCACTTAACTTCAGTGCCTTCTTCAAGTCTTCACCTTTGAGTATGTGATCCTGTTTTCTCCAACTCTCCACCAAAGGGAATATTAGTGAGTGGGTAAGTCATTAGGAAAGGATAACTCATTTTTGTGTGTAGGCAGTTCCACTTCATTCTGCATGAGCTTGAGAAATTGAAAGTTGGATAACATGGCGAGTTCAAATGAGAAGGCAGCTGGAGATGTGACCCTGGTTCATGTAGGAAGACGCTTGGATAATTAAAGTTCATTTGTAAAGAGTGTTTTTCATAGAATCATTCTTGTTGTTTGTTTTTTTAAATTGCAATCTTTAGATACGTTAATGTCTTTCTGATGGCTTGACAAGACAGTATCTTTATAGGTTTCTTTAGTTTGGATTTCGTTGCTTTGAACAGCTGTGTATTGCGTGACTGGGTTAAATGTGATTCTATTTGCATATTGTATATAAATGCATATTGTTTGGACCAGTTAAGTAAAAGCTACTGTAGCATACCTGTGTTTTTGAAAAGCAGTGTCAAACTTGAACAGGGCTGGATTTGGCTTGTATTTAGCCCAAGGCTGGAAAACAAAACGTAGGGTCTTCAGGTGGTAACACAATAAGTCACAGATTTCTCTGACTTGCTTTAGATTAATGTTTCAATCATGGTTACAAGCGATGACTCCATGCTGCCAGAGGTGATATTTTATATGGAGAGATAAATTTAAGTTCAACTGTGTGTGTGTATATATTTAAAACAGCCCAATAACTTAAATGGCCTTTATTCTGGCCACTTTACAATCTGCAGCATTCAACTTTAATTTATTTTCTTTGGTGAACTTGTTTGCCCTCTGCGTTCATGCTGTTGATGTCTGCTGCTTTCCCATTCCAAAGAGTTGTGTTCAAGGAAGACTGTACGTTTCATGTGTATTCTTACAGTTGGGATGAAGCATATTTTTCTTCAAACGTTATGAGCTCTTTTCCCTGAGGGGAGGAGGATGGTACTGATTCCGTGTGTCTGAGAGGTACGGCTTAACAGATTGGCCAAATAATCCATTCTGAATTGGAGAGTGAATAATTTTAATACCCCTTATCTTGCATAGATTTTTGTGGATACTCATCTCAGCAAATGAACTTTGCATTTCTAAATGTTTAGAGCAGCATGTTCATTCAGGTATAGCATACTTGAATCTTAATATTCTCCAAGTTTCTGGGGTTGGGGAACTTTTGTTCCTGGTGCATTTAACAAAATGGTTTGTGCTTGCGTGCGGACAACGTTAATGATGTCTGACAGTCACAATTGGGAATAGCATGGAGGAAATAATAGTTCTTGACCAATCGCTAAAACACAGGAAGTGCTGGTGCCATAGGAAGGGAGAGAAACTCACTTTTCATTTCCTTTCGAGTCCAGTGTGTTCAGATTAGCTTTCAAGGGAACTGAGATGTAGCTCTAAGGATTTGGTCTTCAATCGAGTGTTACCTATGCGTGGAGCCCATCTCAGCAGGCAGTTAGTCAGCAGCCAGGAAAGCTCTCATAGCTCAGCTGCTGGGTATCCTATTGCAAATTAAATATGAAACAAGGATACATTTGGTTTTGCATGGGAAACTTTAACACATGCATTAGAGAGGCTTTCTTTCTGTTCTGAATATTTTAAATCACAATATTGCTGAAGGTGATAGCTCTTCTGTAATCTGTCAGGGATATCTCATTTCTTTTGCTGTTTTAAAAAGAACGGATGGATTTTTACCATTCCTATGTGCAACAGTTTTAATTTTAACACGTTTTACACGTTCACATCAGCAAGAATAAATTGCAAGGCACATTGTAGTATTCTTTCTTCAGTACGTGTGTAAATGTAAATAAATATTTACAGTGTGCTTGCAACATGAATATATATTAATGTCTTTTCAAGACCAAAGCTGCGGTTAAAATCACCTATCCTTCCTTGTCCAGAGAGCTTGAGCTGGGATTTTTTAGGCAGCTTCAGAATTACAAATGAAATCCATTTCAATTTTAATGAGATCTAGCCGTTCGTTTATCACCCTTTAACATCAGGCCTTATATTTTTCGTAACTGAGAAGGTTATCCTTTAAAAAAAAAAAAAATGGTATAAACTCACATTGATTTTGATGAACTGAAAAATCAAAGTGGAATTTTACAGCCGTGGTGGTGCCAGATGGTTCGTATGCTGCTCAGTTACACTCACAAACTGCTGCACGCAGAGGTTATTGCAGCTCGTGCTGACTGTCAGTATTGAGACAATGCAATTTTAGCACAGTTATGGAAGGAAAACTTCACATGAATTAAAAAGCAGTAGCATCTTAATGTTTATGTTGCCTTCTCTTAGATATACTGATTGTCACAGGCTACAGTTGATGCATAATCTGTCTTTTAAACATAAGATGATTCAGGCTAAAACACGGCATTTCTTCAAAGCCTCACTCGTAGAAATGGTCCATCCTTAAGGAGACTTCCTTCACAGAGGCATTCTCTCTCAGAAGGAGCTGAGCTCCTCGTGTGCGCTTTCTGTGTGTACTTTAGTGTAATTTTACACAGACGGGGTGCTGGTGTAAATGTGCCGTATTAAAAACCCACAGTGTTGCCTGGTGAAAGTCAGAATGGAGGTCACGCATGGAGTCAGGAGTTGGACTCAATACTCACAGCTCCCTTCCAAATTGGGATCTTCTGAAAAATGCTCCCACAGTTGTAGAAAATGAAGAATGGGAATTAATTGATTCTTAAACTTGCGTTTTGTGGTATTTGTTATTGGTAGAATTTGATGTTGTACTTGCCCTGTGTGAAGCACATGTGTCCTGTGCTCCGCCATGGCGGGTTATGATTGTGCTGTGACTTTCCTAAACCAAACAGGATTGCTGCAGTGTTCATACAGGAAACATGCACAGAAAAACACTGGAGCAGGAAATAGCGTTGATTAGTAGATGGCATTTTATAAGAAGCTTGCTCTGCTGCTGAGACCGGCATATTTCAAATGAGATGAAAAATTAAGTCCCGGCCACTTGTGGCGATTAAAGCCTCGGTGGCTCACTTTTCAAGAGTAGCATGTTAACCCTCCTGGCGCGGCTCCAGTTGGGTTATAGAGTTCTGCCAACCTAAATGCCCCAAGCAGTTTCAAATTCATTGGGTAAAAACCACTCGGCACTGAGTAGCCGCTGCATCCTCCCACCACGATTACTGTGTTTCAGTGGTAATTCAAGTAATTCTGAGTTGAGGCCAGGTCCTATCGACTGAATGCATGCAGCAGGCTTTTTTTCCTTTTTTCATGGCAGATCCAGCAGTGCACGTGTGTTTTCTAGGTTGGTGCTAGACCTGTGTATAATATGGATAAAAACTTCCACGTGATGTTTTTCTATCAGTGCGTATAGAAAAGGTGTGTGGGCTTTTAGAGTAATTATATGCAAAAAAGCAAGTTAGAGGGACAGATGGTTATAATGTGCTGCGACAGGAAGGTGTGTGATGTGGGGAGGTGTTGCTGGCTGTGGTATATTCACCAACAGAAGAATACACGTCAGGGTTAAATAACTTCCAGTAGCATTGTGTGAAATGGAATAATTCTTATCAGCCCCCAGTAGAACGGCAAACACTTGTGCTTTCAGACTGCAGTGTTACACATGTGCTTACTCTGTGCAGCAGCTACTGGCCTTATCTAAATGGAAAACCCTTTCCAGCTTGAGAACAACTTAGCAACTTTTTAATATCAAAAAGGGCGCATTATATACAACACATGTACGAGACTCAAAGGAACATGTATGCTGCCTAAAGTTTTTGGAGTTACAGTGTGTGTACGCTAATCTCCTGAGAGTTCATTGCTCCATGCTTTTATCGAGAGCAAAGGGAGCCGAGCCAGAGGACTTCTGTACGCAGCCACTCCATCTGAAAGAACCAGCTCCTTCTTTCTCCGTTCAAGGCAGCATGCCCAGAAGTATGTGCACATCGCTCCTATCAATGCAGTCACAGGACTCCGACTTCCTTTTTAAGTGAAAATAAATGAAAATGTTTTAATTCCTTATTGTTATACAGCAGAGGAGGTTTCTGCTGGAGTCTTAATTGGCTTAGATCTGTTTCTCTGTGCAGCGCATCTTTGCATTAAGCTGCTGTTACCTTTAATGCTGCATAGAAGAGATGAAATGCATTGGTAGTGTCTCAAGAGGAAAAACTTTATATTTTCTTTTTACAAAGAAAAGCATAGAAGTGGCTTTAAAAAACTGCTTTTTTTGTTTATCACAGACGACTCCAAGGTGATGGCAGTTCAAACTGCTCGGCTTTGCCGCAGCCTCTCTGTGTCCAGTTTTGCAGTGTCTTTGCCTTAATTGGTGTAAGTTTTGCTTTCCCTGATAATCTTTTATGAAAGGGCAGTGAGATGAGGGAACAACCGAGCTTCAGAGTGAGAGATCCCGTCCAGAAGTCGTGTCCACGCTGTATCACATGAACACGGAGAGAACACAGCAGCTATCAGATAACATGCTGAACACGATTCTCCAGAATTAGGTGACTTTGTTTCCTTTCCTGTATTTAGTGTCCTGACGTCTAACAGAGGTCAGGGTTACTTTTTGAACAGCCAGAAATGCATTAGTTCCATTCTTTTTCTGAACAGTAGCTCATTTCTTTCTCTAGCATTAAGACAGCAGCTGTAACCTTTTCATTTTAATGAGCCAAAGCTTTGTTCAGCCAGGAGCCTCTCCTGGTCACAGGTAGCATGGTACATGAACATATTTAAGGCAATCAATTGCTGTAAGAAGCGGCACGCGAAGAATAGTCCTGCTTCTTCATCCAGAGAACCAAATTCCTAATTACAGCAGAGTTTACTAAAAATGACATTTGGCAAAAATCCAGAGCAATACTCAGCCTCGTTGCCTCTTGTTTTAGAGGCACGTTGGCTGTTCTGTCATCACACCTTCTGATTTAATAGATGACAAGTTAGAAACACGTGGAGATGTTTTTTTTACTTCTATTTGAAAGTGCATTAATACCATAATCGCCAAGGATTTATATTGTTAAATGTGAACTGCTCATACCGAGTTGTGTAATGTGTGCCTCCACTCTGCCAATGCAACGTCAAGGCTGAGTCCCTTATTCTGCAAAACTGTTCAGTTCTCTCAAGCTTTAATTTTGCTTTTCGTGTGTGTATCACACTTATAGCATTCATAGTAAAGTATGTTCTTAAAACAACAGCAGCGCGATTTGGTTACATGCAGCAAATGAAATAATA
>PPHD01017917.1:0-14820 GCA_002909625.1 Bambusicola thoracicus
GTTAGAGTTAGGGTACTATGGTTAGGCTGCGGTTGGACTTGATGATCCTTGAGGTCCCTTCCAACCTGAGTAATTCTATGATTCTATGATTCTATTATTAGAAGACATCAGTGTCTCACTAATCCTGTGTGGCTGATATTTGAGTACAACAGTTAGAGTTGAAAACTTTGGGAATATCTTTATTTTTCATCTGGAAATATGTTCTTGCAGAATGGAACTGTGTTAAACCTATTTGTCTTTTTGTCATTTTCAGACTATTACAGCTGGGCTATAAGCTACTTTTGAAATAGACTTTATCTTTTTTTACATTTCAGCTGTCTCCAACATTCTTTTCAGTCCTTTAGGATGTTCTTGCTCCAGAAGGTAATTTTCATTTACAGTGAAAACCTTACATTATGAAGGATTCTAACTATACCCTTGATATAACAGCAGTCATTCTTTTTTACTTAGGAGTGCTTTCTGACATAATAAGGTCGATGCCTTATTTTTTTTTAAGTCTCACAAAAAGTAGTATTTTGTTGTTGTTTTATTGGCAGTCTTTGTTTCTGTTTTTGTTTTTATTTTGAAAAAGGGGCATATGGAAGGTGTGTTTTTACTTTTTAACCTATTAAAAAGGAAAATCAGTTTATTTCTATTAAATGAGAATAAAAATGCAGTTTCTCTACTCTTATTCCTACTGTTCAGATGTTCTTGTCTCATGCTGTCTACCTGATCTTTCCTGCTGATGTGCTGACACTCACTTGCATTCCTCTGAAATTATTCTTTCTGGTATCTTTGGCCTCCATCCGCTCTCTTTTGCTTTTGACTTGACATCTGAAGGACTTCAAACTCTCAGGAGTCCAATGCTATTGATGGCTGAGCCTCTGTGCTTTCATGATCTCTTTCACCACTGGCAGAAAGTTCTTTGCTTTACTTGTAAGTGACCTTTACTGCTTCAAACATATCAGCTTTGAAAATATTCATGTTTTTCACGAAAGAAAAAAGCTGCAAATCAACCTCTATCTATAATTTCTTTCCAGAATGTCTGGTTTTTTTTTTACATCCAAACAAGTCACAGCTGGATATTTCTTGTTCTAAATTGTCAAGATATGAAATAGTTGATCTGAATACATCTGATATGACGTATTTCTTAGAAGACATATAAATCATTTCCCTCAAAGGGAGCTGATATGCTCACTGTTTTCCTACAGATTCAGTAAATCTCTGGAAATAAAGCAAGTCTTTAGAAACTGGTGGGCAACTTTCAGGTAGGGATTTTACAACCTTTTTACGTCAGACCAGAAGTATGTATGGAGGAGCGTCAGGAAAATCAGCGAAAGCTTTTACCCAAAATGGCATTCCAGATGTACAATGATTCTGAGATACATTTCCTGAGAACTACCTTAACTCTCCTTAAATCCCACTCCTCTGAGATGGATAAATAAGGATTTGCCAAGAGCAAAACCATCATTTTCTCAGTAGGAGGCCTCTACGAAGAATCTGTGTAGTAGACTTTCTTTACAGTTTCATGGTCCCTTTTTATTCTGTAGTCTTGTTCTTGAAGCTGTTGATATTGATACTGGGGTGTTATTGATTGAATTTAGCAGGTGTTAACCCAGAGATTCTAAGATTAGTTTGGAAACATGGATGCCTTGCAGACAGACAGTGAAAATCACTTAATTGATTTTATTTTTCATACTTTACAATGAAAACATAATTTTATGTTCTCCTGTAAAATTCACGTCTCTGTGATTTGGTTGCATTGTCTTAGTCTCACTCCCCCCACTTTTAGTGGGGAACAGAGTAACGATCCTCACTCAACAAACCATTGATTTTTTTCAAGCCTCCTAAACGTGAACTAAAAATTCCACTTATTCAGATTTGTTTTAGGTTTTCATAGAATCATTTCAGTTATCTAGTCCAACTCCCCTGCTATGAGCAGGGACACCTGCAGCTAGATCACATTGCTCAGAGCCTGGTTCACCCTGGCCTTGAATGCCTCCAGGGATGGGGCACCCACAACCTCTCTGGGCAACCTGTTCCAGAGTCTCACCATCCTTATCATAAAAAACAAAACAAAACCTTTTTTATGAGATCCCTTCTTTTAGTTCTTAACCTTTTCCTCTTGTCCTATCATGCTGAAGAGTCTGTCCCCCTTCCTTCTTCTAGCTCTTGTTTAGATACTGAAAGGTGTCTATGAGGTCACCTCAGGGCTTCCTCTTCTCTAGGCTGAACATCCCCAGCTCTCTCAGACTGTCCTCACAGGGAGGTGTTTCATGCCTTGGATCATTTTTGTGGCCCTCCTCTGGACTTGTGGCAACAGGTTCACATCTATCCTGTACTGAGGACTCCATATTTGGATGCTGAACTCCAGGTGACATTTCACCAGCACAAAATAGAGGAGTAGAATCACCTCCCTTGCACTGCTGGCCACACTTCTTTTGCTACAGCCCAGCATACAGTTGGCTTTCTGGACTATGAGGGCACACTACTGGCTCATGTCCAGCTTCCCATCCACCAGAACCCTCAGGTCCCTCTGGACAGGATTGTGCTCAATCCTTTTAACTCCTAGCTAGTGTGGGTTGCCATAATCCAGGTATGAGACTTTGCTCTTAGATTTTTTTAAACCTCATGAGGCTCATCTGGGCCTCCTCTTAGATATTTTTGAACCTCATGAGGCTCACCTGGGTCCCCTGCTTGGGTCTGTTTATGTCTCTCTGAAAGGCATCTCAACCGTCAGGTGAGTTTGAAGTAATCTGCAAACTTGCTGAGGGTACACTCAATCACATTGTCAGTGTCAGTGATCTTGCAACCACTTGCACATCCATTGAACTGGCAACACATCAGATCCATATCCTTCCAATGTGGAGAGAAAAATTTTGTGGGGGATTGTGTTGAAGGCCTCACTGAAGTCCAGATAGATGACTGGAGTGGCTCTTCCTTTGCCCACAGATGCAGTTACACCATCAGAAAAGGACGTGCACTTGGTGAGGCCATGCTAGTTGTGTCATATCACTTTTTGTCTTCCCCTGTGCCTGAGCACAGTTTCCAGGAGGATATATTCCATATTTCCCAGCACAGAGGTAAGACTGACAAGTTCCTTGGGTCTACCCTTAAAAAAAGGGTTTGACAACACCTTTTTTCCAGTCACCACAGACTTCAACTGACTGCTGTGACTTTTCAAATATCATCGAAAGTCTGCTAAAAAAAATTCTGTCATGAAGACAGACCTGGGCCATAGGTTCTAGTGCTAAATAAATGACAGATCTCCTAATTATACAGTGGATTATCTGTATTAAGTTTCAACTTAAAGTAATTTGGTGAAATTTGATTTTTAAAATGCAAGAGATCTTTGTGCAATTCACTTCAATTTGGCTAATATCAAAAGCTCTGGTAGCATTCCAGGCATGTTTAAACATGCTTCGAAATAAGTCATTACTCTGCCACACCGCCCAGTTTTATCCTATCCCCAAATGCCTCACACCTCTGGTTCTAATACAACACTAAATTTTATGCAAATTCATACAAAATGCAGAAAGACAAATTCTGCTTTGCATGTTTTGTATGCAGTAAGAGTTACAAATTTTAGACTTCAAAAACACACAAGAAATAAGAAACACATTGGATAATTGTGAACTTCAGCCATATTATAAAAAAAAAAATAATAATTAAAATGGATAAAACACTTCTGTGATACTTGCCATCAGACATTTGAAAACAGTTTAGGGGTCTGATTAGTCCAAAGCAGATAGACAGACTACTACAATTCTGTTTGCAAGAGTTTCCTTAACATCTAGTATTAGTGAACTAAATTGACTTCTTCTGAAAGAACTTGAAGCTTGAAAGAAGTTTCACATTTTCTTCTTAAGACTTCTGTTTACTGACACTGGCTGCTATTTATGACAAAATCAGATCAGCCTGATCTGATCCAGTAGAGTCGTGTGTTATACCTTCCCTGGGGACAGAACTTTAAAGTAATATGGCACTCAAAATACCATCTATGAATAAACGCACCTTCTGTTTTTATTATATTTTAATCATGTGTATAAGTTCTGGAAATATTAATTTAATCTCTGTATTTTTATGTCAAAATTGAAAATGTGGCAAACTAGGAGGAATATTTAGTAGGACAAGTGCCTTCCACTCCAGACATTTCTAACATCCTATAACATTTCAAACAGATCCCAAATGTATGTGAATAAATGTAAAGTTTATGATTCAACTGGGGTGTTAAAACAGATTTTTTACCTTTGTAAATCTATCTCAAGACATAACACTGAGTTTGTTGTCTGCATGGCAGAGAATATTAATAGATAACACTAGAAGTAAATCTATTTGGACTGTCCCTGGAGGCTTCTCTGCTCATTGTAAATTACTCAAACTGTAGTCTTGCACTTTGGGACATAAAGCAGAGGATCTTAAGAAAAGCAGAGTCTTCCCTTCACCCCGAATTTCTAATGTACATTGCTAACACTGATTTCCGTAATCTGATTTTGGATTATGTTTGAAAAATATTATAGAAGAATGCATAATTTGGGGTTATTTTCTTCGAAAGAATGCATTTTCAATTTTTTTTTTTTTCTGTGCTTCCCAGTTTTCATGGCTGTGAGTTTATTTTTTTTAAGTTCCTTAAAATTGGCTCAGAGTATTCATGCTGTTAACTGAAATGTTTTGCTAACACTGCATAATGAATTTCAATTCATATATTTGAGTAGGCAAATTGAGTGGTCCAAGACTGCCTGCAGTAAAAAAGAGTGACTCTATGTTAACTTCAGGCTCTCTGTCATCACATCACCAAAGATCTTACAGTGCCCAAAGCATCTTCCTTAAGATTAGCATACTATAATAGGCCATGCATTAAATAAAACTCCAGTTGCCACTGTTGATAATGTAAAGCAACTACAGTATGTTTCTGATTTAAATACTCATTAACTCATAAGATGTTATTCTTCCCTTACTCTCTTATCAAGATAGATTTTCTCACAAAAAGAAGGGACTACATAAGAGAGAAGTATGTTTTTGTTATTTAATTATAACTATAGGACTTATGTGGAGGAAAAAAAGAGAGAGAGAAAAGAGAAAAAATACCCTAAAAGTTTGTACCTGTTCTGAGAGAGAGATTAGATGAAGTTAAATTTGCAGAAGTTCAATATTCTTACCCCTGTTTTTGTCCTAAGCAAAAAAGTTTCATAAGTATTTGGGATCTCTTGTATCTCATTTAAATAAAAGTTTTAGAACCACACAGTGCTCACTGGACATCTGTCACTATGAATATTGTTACTATGCAGAACAAAACTAAACAAAAAATAGCAGAATAGCAGAATAACAGAATCATAGTCGTTGGAAGGGACCTCTAGAGATCATCTGTCCAACCCCATGGCTAAAGCAGGTTTCCTAGCTCAGGTCACACAGGAAAGCATCTATTTGGGTCCTGAATATATCAAGAGGAGACTCTGCTCCTAATCGGAGCAGTCTGTTCTACTAATCTGCTACCCTCACAGTACTCGATCTACATATCTGTATGGAACTGCCTGTCTTTCGGTTTCTGACTGTTGCCCCTTGTCCTGTCACTGCACACCACTGAAAAGAGCCTGGCCCCATCCAATTGACTCCCACACTTCAGATTTATATGCATTGATAATAACCACTCTCAGTTTTCTCCAGGATGAACAGTGTCTGGCCTCCCAGCCTTTCCTTGAATGGGAGATACTCTAGGTCCTTTTATTATCTTTTTGGCCCTCCATGGGCCTCTTCCTATAAGATTCCTGTCTTTCTTGAACTAAAGAACCCAGAACTGGATGCAGCACTCCAGAAATGGCCTCACCATGTCAGAGTAGAGAGGGAGGATCACCTCTCTTGACCTGCTGGTCACACTCTTTTTAATGAACCCCAGGATATCATTGGCCTTCTTGGCCGCAAGGGCACACTGCTGGCTCATGGCCAACAAATGTTCACTGAGACACCTAAGTTCTTAACCACAGAAGTACTCCTTCAGCACTCCAGCCCCTAGTCCCTACTGATGCATGCAGTTATTCATCCGCAGGTGCAGGACTCTACACTTATTACTCGCAGTTGAACCTCACAAGGTTCCTCTCTGCCAAACTTTCCAGCCTGTCTAGGTTGAATGGTAGCACAGCCTTCTGGTATTAGCCACTCTTCCCACCAGTCTATCATCAGCAAACTTGCTGAGGGTGAACTCTGTCCTTTTATCTGGTTCATTAATGAGCATGTCAAGCAAGACCAAACTTGGTACTTATTCCTGGTAAACACTGCTATCTGTAGCCCTCCAAGTAGACCATCTGCCACTGATCACAATGTTCTGAGCTATGCCAGTTAAGGAATTCTCAATCCATGTCACTGTCCACTCCTCCATCCCACACTTCCTAAGCTTACCCTCAAGGATGTTAAGGAAGACAGTATAAAAAGCCTCGATGAAGTCAAGGTACACAACATCCACTTTCTCCTTTCCCCTCACCTGCCTGCCATGACATGATAGAAGTCTACTAGACTGGTCAAGCACAATTTCCCCGTGGTGAATCCCTGTAGACTACTCCTGAAAACATTCTCTTATTCCACTTTCTTGGAATGACATACAGAATAAGCTGTTTCACCGCCTTCGCAGAGATAGAGGTGAGGCCGACTGGCCTGTATTTTCCCAGGTCCTTCTTGCTTATTTTGAAGACCAGAGTGACTTTTTTTTTTTTTTTTTCTCAAGTCTTCAGGAACCTTTCCCATTCTCCATGATGCTAGAGAGTGAAATTACTCCCTCAAATGTTCAGAAATATACAATAACTGTGAGAGCTGGTCTAAATGAGAGTGGGTTTTTTTTGTCTGTTTGTTATTTTAAGGTTTATTCATTATGATTTGTAATGTTTAGTGCTATATTATGAGTTTACTTTGTAATAAGGCTTTTACTCTTGAGTACTGAAGAGGTTGTATTATGAATTTTGTAAAGCAGATTATATACCTTTATCTTAAAACGATCAACATCTTCTTTAAAAGATTATGTATGTTGCATAAATAAATAAATAAATTATAAATAGGGGGCAATAACAAACAGTGGGAGTTTTCCTGTAGCATTTGTATTTATGTATTTTATTATGTTGACTCAAGGATCCAGCTGAGATGTAACAGTTATTTTTCTGTAAAGACTTCTTATGGAAGTGTACAGCCTGTGATCATTTTAGTTACGGTCTCTCTCCAGTGTTTTAAAATAGCTGCGGTACCAGTTTGTCAACTTGATTCCTAGCTTTTACTAAGCACATTCTTTTAAGTTCTCTTTCAGTAGTTGCCTGGTCTAGTGGTTGGCAACTCTGCACGTAGCAGGGAAGGTAGAAACTAAATGATCATTATGGTCCTTTTCAACCCAGGCCATTCTATGATTCTATGGTTCTATGATTCTATACTTCCTTACCTGTTTTCTGCTTTAATAATTTCTGCTTATCTTTCATTACACACTAAATTTACTTTCAGTTCCAGTTCTATTTCTGTTGTAATCCCATATATTATGACAGACAGCACTAAAACTTTGTCACACAGAAGTAATGGGAGTACCTGACACTCTATAATCAGATGTAAACTCCTCTAATGGTAGAATGTGAGCATATTTGATGTTTGCAAAATTATTTTTTTCTTCATATTGGTCAAATTGCTTTAGAATAGAAATAAAAAGGAAAAAAAAAACAGTGAGATTAAAATTAATTTAAAAAATTGTGATTCAAGATCAATTAAAATGCAATAACTGTGCTCAGCATAGTGTTTCTGAACAAGCTGAAAATACACTTCCAGAGATAGAAGACTCATAGTCAATATTGCACTAATTTAGTACTTGAGTTGTAAGTAAGTCCCTATTGCTTGTATTTTCTTATGTGTGTTTTCTTCTGCAGTTTCACTGTTTGTTTTTGTTTGTTTGTTTTTGATACATTCTACAGCTACCATTCAGTTCTTGTCATCACATTTTTTTTTAATTCTTCACCATTCTGCTTTCACTTGCCTTTTCTCCCACCCTAGTGTCTTTTAAAAAATAGACAATAGTGCATTGACACTTCACCTGTACTTTTAACACAAGATGTCATATATCTAAATTCCAATTTGGACTCCAAGAAAGAAATGATGTATGTTGTGTCTGTTTTCTAATTTTCTAAACTTAATTATGTCCCCAGAGTTCTAGGTACTAACCAGTACGGATATTACCATTGTCCTCTTTCGGACAGAATATTTTTATCCCTCTATGTTTGAAGTCTAGATTAATTACTAAATAATGCAGAGTAATACCACGAGGCAGTACCTTTGTGCTAGACTCTGAAAAACCAATACAGATACATACCTATGTAGAAGGAATTCCCCTCCTCTAGGATGTTTTCTGCCCATGACAGAGGACAGTGGGCAGCAATTCAGCATTACAATATCCTGCTAATCCTCTCTATACTTATTTTTCCTATACACATTCCATGTTCTGTTATTTTTTTTCTTAAGTTATCTGCTCCTTACATTAGAAAATTAATTTATGAGTTGTGGGAGTTAGCTGGGTTAATAAAAAAATAGCTTTTCTCTGGGGCTTTCCAGAATAAAAATGGAAACTTAACTCCCAGTTCAACGGTCTCTTCCTTTTTTAAATATTAATACTCAAAATACTTGCTCATTTATTACTGACACCTATTCTCTTTCAACAACATCATATTTAAAAAATATTTATATTGGCAAATAAAATAAAATAAAATAAAATGAAATAAAATGTAAATCTCTCATATGCTGTGCATGAAATACGCTGCATATCTGCGTATTGGTAACAGGTGGAGATGAGATCCTGACACTTATTTCTGCATCCATAATAATGAAGTAAACAGGATTGTCTGTAAATCTTGCTGGTTGCAAAGCAGATTTCAGTGTCATTAAAAACATCCAGAATTTCCTCTAAACAAAAACAAAAACAAAACAGAATTTTTGTATCCTCATTGCAAATTTGTCATTTTTTTTTCCACTCCCTCAATTTATCCTTTCATCATCTTCCAGTTTTCAACCTCTTAGTTCTTCTGTTCCGTCTTTTTTCTTTGAATTTTATTTTCTCATGCTCGTTGAGTGGAGGATGAACTTTAAAGCACAAATTCTGCATGGTTCAGAAACAATAAAAAGTTAGGTGGATTAATATCAAAAACAAATACAAATATATAGTCTTCAGATTGTGTATATGCTTTTCTGTCTTAATGCTGTCCTAAGACCATGGAATTGAGAATGTTGCAATGAGCCCTCCTACTACCAAGTAGTACTTCCCTTCTTCATTAGTGATTCATTCTTCATTATATTTCAAACTGAAGATCAGTTTTTCACTTATGCCCTTCCTGTTTTCCTATCAGTCCTACATTTATAAATACATTGGGCTGTAAATCTTTATTAGTTGGTTTGGGGCTTTTTGTTTTGGTTTGTTTGCTTTTCCCCCAGATCCAAGAGTGGGGTTTGTTTTTGTGAACTGATCACTTATCTCACGTCTGTCCCTGTAAACAGTTTGAGAGAAAGGGAAAAACTGAAAAGATAGGGGTGCAACCAGGACATGAATTGTCTGTTTCTTATTGATTATACTATTTTCTGAATATGATCAAAATTACACTCTGAAATCAAAAGTAAATTGAAGTGGCAGATGCAAGTGTGTGTCATTTTACCTTCTACTCCATGGCAGTAAATGAAGGTTATGGACACCTGAATCAGGCACGTAGGAGCAGAATTAAGTTCTCTGTAATGTAGTTCTGCTGTTACTATGTCACAATAATAAGATTAGCCTTGACTGTATAGCTTATCTAACATGATTTAAAAGCCTTTGGTGTGCAATTAATTTGTGCAAGCTAGTATTTTAAAAACCATGGGCTGAATTTCTCTCTGCTGTTACTTCACTGATATGAGCAGAATGACACAGTGGATTAATTTGGTGCTAGCAATTTACTCTTTGCAGTTTCTATTACCTTTGATACTTTCAGGAATAATGGCATTTTCAGTGCAGCTGATACTTAGGTTATAGAAGTATTCTAAGTATAAGGTTAAACATGTTTTTTCTGTTAAGTTCAAGGCAAGGACCAATAGCTGAAATACACAAGGAAGAAGACTTTAAATTGGGTTCACAGTCCAATTATTTCCTTGCTGTGGGAGGAGGGGAAATTTACTTCTTCTGGTGCATCAGTATAAGAGTTCTTTGCACAACGCTGAAATAAACTGTACAGTATAAAATAGCTTCAGAAAGGCGTAAGCCAAATTCATTAAAGATAGAAGCATCCATAATTTTCCAAAATAAATGGTCTGAATACAGCACCCAAATTAAAAAATCCTTGAACCTCTGGCTGCAGGAAAGCATTTATTTAATAGTTCTATGTTAGCTCTGTTTCACGTACTCCTTTATTCACTATTCACCATTAAAGGTATGAATTTTAGCGAAGTAGATAGATAGGATCTCTACTGCACCCAACAGGTATAATGACTGTCAGTGAATTGTATATCTTATCGATGAATACAAATCCAGAAGTAATAATTATACTTATTCAGAACATTTAAAGAGACTCATTAAAATGCTTACTCCCATGTTTGTCCTTATCTAAACAGTTTGCAGGCTGAGGTGAAGTATGGAAAATCTCCAGATATTATTTTCCAATCCAATGCATTCCGTGATTTTATGATTTTTAAGCTGGCTTCTAGATACAGTAAGAAGTAGAGTAGAACATTTTCTAAGCAGACTATATATTATGTTGTATTTTTTTGTACTATAGATTCCAACAGCATTTGGGGTTGCTCTTCTAGCAGGGAATATTTTAACAGTTCCACCTGCACTGCTTTTCACATAGCTCACAATTTCATCATATGTAGCAGTTTTATTTTCTGCATAATTAAGGTGCTTAGATCCATGCATTTAATGCTTTAGTAGCCAGTGGGATTAATTTCTTTTCTCCTGCTCTTAATGGGCAGATGTAGTTAACTGAGATGTAAGGAAAAGAGAATAAACACATGACCTAACAATAACTTAATTTCTCACTTTCAAATAGAATAAAAAGAAAGAAGAAATTAATTATTCATTCTTTGTTAATGTGTAACAAACTCCAAGAGAGTCTGTGATTACTAGGAATTCGTTATGTTAGGATAAGTGACAGAACGGAAAAAAATCCTTAAGGAACCAAAGATTTCACCATAAACTGATCGCTTTCTACATTCCTGATAAAGCAGGACAGAGGTGCAAATGTGTGTGCAGTGGTAACTAACAAGATGCAAATGTCTCAGTCCATACTGAGGTGAATAAATTAGTCAAACACTGCATACCTACTGCAAAATAGCAAGGAGCAGTAGGTAGGTGAGTGATGAATAGTGTTTGTAAGATCCTTCCTCCTCAGAGATAACAGGACAGAATAAAAAAGGAAGAAATAGGAGAAGACGAAAAAGGTGATGTCACATTGAATTTCCACCCACAAGACTACAGTAGTGTTTAGACTTATCTATCACTTGCATCTCCTGTAAACCCTCCCCAGTTGTATTATCTAGGATAAAAATAGGGGTTATTCTTAACTTCCAGATTTAACTGGATAGTTATTGACATCATACTGGAAGTGGCACGGAAGGAAGATAACAAAGGGTCAGAAAGGATGGCAGCTTGCAAAAAAAAAAATATTAATCTCTTTCAAGACTCTCTGATCATTTTAATTTGCATAAATAAGTGCTAGCTTTTGCATAGCAGTTCAAGCACAACTCAAATGTATACCAGGATTTCTGGCATTAAATGGAAATTCATTCTGATTCAGCATCAGCCTTGTTTTGTTATTTGTTTTGGCCAGAAACACTTATCTACTAAATCCAACAAATGCCATGATACTAATAAAAACTATCACTGACCATCAGTTCAAAGCTGTGAATCTCATACATGCGGCATGTACTTGATTAGGAAAAACATATATATATAAAATACAATACAATACAATACAGTGTCCTTAAAGATTTGTTAAGGCAAAATGAATTTTACTGACTTCATTAGGGTTGGTCTGGGTGTCAGGACAGTCATAATTATCTTGTCACATTTCAAGTTTTATCTATAATATAATTTACAACAATCAATCAAATGCAACGAAAGCTAGTGATGTGTCTGTTTTTTTTTCCTACCTCCTCTAAAGAGGTAGCATTTATTTTATTTTATTTATGTTTATTATGTTTATTTTACAGTGCTGCTAAGCAAGTAAATGCTACTCAGCTTTTATCGGGGAGAAGAGATATTTTTAATGCTCCAGGATTCCTGCTGAAGACTGTTGTATTTTATGTTACTGTAAATAAAATATAACATATGATCATAATGTACAGAAGTGCTCATGCTGCTACATCTCTAGCAGAGATAGAAACTGAGATGCTTGAATGCATGTGCTCCTGCTGTTTGGTATTGGAAGCACAGGTCATTAATATTTTATAGGTGCTTTTCATAAAGTATACTTTATACAAAAGGTTCTAAAAGAAACTGATTATAAAAGCTGGATGGCCTTGTGATTTAATAGTAGTAAGTGGGTATTTCCTACAGAAAAATGTATAGATGCTGCACAGATGATAGGAGGTTAAATTCCAGACAGTGTGAGACAACTGAAGAGGCAAAGTCCTAGGGCTATTATAGATGAAAACAGCATAATGGAAAGGATGCCCTCACAGTGAGACTTTGTCCTACTGAATTTTAGCAGTGGATTTTTTCTAAGCATAAATGCATAAATTCCTGAACAATGACCAAAGAAAGATATTATTATTGACTTTCTTGTTGCCTTATCTGAACGAGTTTTGCCACTGAGGCCTGTAATTATTTCAAAGGATTCTGGCTGGTATTACTGCTTTAAACTATGCTCTTTGGTGTTGACTAGGAGCAGTAAGAGGGCCCTACATACAGTTCCATTTGAAATGATGCAGTGAGTAATGTCTCCCCATACCTTGCTCTACTGACTTGCAGGTCTTCCAAGGAGTAGAATTTTCTCTGTTTTTCATTATGTAGAGTTGTAAGGCTTGTATGGATGCATGCAGGTGGTCCAAGACTCCTTATATTCCATAAACTGTCTCATACCTTCATCTTAGCTATAAAAAAAAATGTCTACTTTGTGGTATATAATTTGCTGTATATTGATAATTTATCAGGTAATTTCAAATCTTTCATGTATTTCAGTGTTTCATAAGCAAAGATATTGATGAGTAAAGGAGCCACAGAGCTGTGTAAAAGCTTTGTTCTACCTTTCTAGTTCTGGTGTAAAGTAGTGATACCTGTTTTTTCTCAGCAATATTTGGGCACTTCTAAAGAAAACTACAGGAGCTGCAATCTAGTCTGATTAACAGAGTCTACTCATTACTTTTAATTAAATTTCTGTATTTTTTATGGACAACCATCGTATTGTCAGAAAATCTCCACTCCAATTGCTTTTTGGTTTGAAACACCTTTTGAATAAATTCCTTTTAAAATGTAAGACTCAACCAGAAGTGGAATTAGGTACCTGACTGCTGGAGCAGTCTACTACCTCCAGTTAAGTGGTACATAGTGTAACACTGCAACCAGGAGGTTATGAAGTGGCAATTAAACGTACAATGTGCTGATACAGACCAGATTAAACTGTCTTCCTAAACTCAGAACTTCCTGTGGTAGACCATAAGAACTATACGAGAGCTGTGTAAATCAAACTTCATTCTTTTCTGCAACTCAGATACTTCATTCATTGTAACCAGAAAGAATAGCTCTCACTAATGAGTCAAAGCACTGTTTTTGCTTCAAAAATAAAGCAGCAATAATCTTGCCACAAATACCTGGCTGCCATTCCCCAAACCTCTATCTTGCAGCTCAATACTTGTGTGGTTAGTGGAGTT
This sequence comes from Bambusicola thoracicus, assembly GCA_002909625.1. NCBI lineage: Eukaryota > Metazoa > Chordata > Aves > Galliformes > Phasianidae > Bambusicola > Bambusicola thoracicus. Next base: position 13,822 of record PPHD01017917.1, read on the forward strand.
TTTCTGTTGTGTTGAGTTGTGTTGGGCTTACATGTCAAGGTTTTGGTACTGGAGTTCTACACAACTGGCTTCTGCACAATATGTTCAGAAACGACATGAAAAGAAAAATTCTGCTCCTTTTCTTCATCTAAAATATGTTAGTTTTTCATGTCTTTCTTAAAGTGCAACAAATAATCCAAAGGTTAATTTATCTGAAGTGAGGCATTTTCCAGAATTTCTCCTGAAGCTGGATCTTCCATTTGGCATAGACTAATTTTGCATTTTCTTATTGAACATGAGGGGGGACACTGGAAATACTGGTTCCCTCAGCATTTAGCTGGCACTGTGCAGACATATCTACTGCCCTGAATACTACTCTGAAGACTCCTTAGGGTTTTATGTTATTGCCTAGTGCGAAATGTGGGCAGATTCCATCACAAGCATTAGACGGCTACTGAGCTGTTATTGACATGAACTGCCTTGTACTCCTCCAGCCATGTGGTTTTGTTGATTTTTTTTTACAATGAGGAGTCACTGAATACTGATGCTGCTTGCTGATTCTGAGGTTTCAGTCATTAATTTTAGAATAATAGGGCAGAATCATGCAAATTGTTATCCATCGTTAATTCTATTGCCTGCAATGTGAACCATGGACACTTACTATGAAGAGATTAATCTAATAATTAGCAGCAGTCATTTGTACAAATGTTACTGGATCAATCTGTTATGTCATGAGAAGCAGACAAGAGTACTACGTGCACTTAACTAGAATATTCTTCAGAATCTTTTATTATTTTATAATGCACTTTTTATTTTTTTTATTTTTATTTTTATTTTTTGGTCCTTATCTCATATTAAAATTAGGCAATGGAATTAATTCCAGAGAGGAGACCTTACAGAGTGAACATTACAGAGTGAGACTGGCTTTTTTTCCTCCCTCTTCTCTTTTTGCTTATAGAATGTTACCATTTCTGGCAAGCACACCAGATGGGCAGTAGGAAATAAATGAATAAATAAAAT
>PPHD01017918.1:0-14819 GCA_002909625.1 Bambusicola thoracicus
TAACATCCTCAAATGGGCATCTTAACACATATTTCTTACATAAAGGTGGCATCTCCAACATATCTCTGTCACTTTTTCCATCTGACAAAGCAACATGGAGAATTGGAGGGCAGCTATAAGTGCCACAGATGGAAAAAGGAGTCCAAGAGTCATACACTGCAGCAAAAATGATGGCATTGAATTACTGTGCTTTGGACACTGGACATGCCCTAGGCTCTTTCACAAACATTCATTGAAAGGAATACTCTTTATATTTTATAGATGTCTTCTTTCCATCTACTTCACCTTGGATGACTGCCTTCCTTGTAATTACGTTTTGCACGCTGGCTGTTATTGCTGCTATAGGTTATAAGCTGAAGAGTGAGTATTTCCCCCTACATCTGCTGACATGGATTGCATGACATTGCAATTATACCATGATTATCTCAGTGGAGTCTTTTTCTTGAGGAAATAATTAAAAATTCTTCTTCCTTTTCCAGTTAATAGTACAAGAAGAAAAGAGGAAGGTGAGTAACAAGGGTGCTAAATGAACCCTCAAAAACTTGCTTTGGGAGAATAGTCTCAGCTTTTGAGCTAGCAACAGTCTCAGAAGCATTTTCATGAATTACTGTTCTGATAATAATGCAGGAATGATCAATACTGAGACATTTCAGAATTGTAATGCTTCAAGGTGTAGTGTTTCTTTTTTTCATCAGCTACAAGTACTGCCACTGCTGCTTCAGTGGGGAGTTTTGCTTCCACCACTCACAGGCAGATCTAGTTGTCAACACAGATATACTCTTCTGTCCAGTGACGCAATAAAGTCAACAGTTTCTGTAGCTCCAGAGGCATGAGCAAACTGTACTCACTCAAGTGTTCCTTGAAAAAAGAATTAGTTGCATACTGATATGTCGACATCAAACAATGAATCCAATATGAAGACCTAGTATTAATCATCCTGCCTTCTTATGTAGGGAAGTTCCCCTTGACCGTAATATTTCTCCAGGTAGGAGGAAATAGCAGGGCTTCTTTGGTGAATGCCAGACAATATTTGTGTTCCAGTAGCTCATGTTCCTTCAGGTATTTCTAAGATGCTCTGGTACTGAAATACTCCCCAGTTAAAATGAGTCAGTTCTTCTGCAGAGCTCATGGGTTCAACTTGCCTTGAGCATTTCATATTCTTGCAGTCATTTTTACTGTTGTGAGATGGTGTGTTTTTAAATGAATAATTAATGTTGAAATTTTTGTTGACTGTTCTTTTATTCTTAGAAAAAATGATGGATGATCTCAAAAAAGGTAAATACTCCTTGTCTTCTATAATTTGATGTGGTCAGAGAGAGAATAGATGTAAACTATGTGAGACACATATTACTGGGGAAACGAGCTGGTGGGAGATAGGATGTGCGGATTTCTCACTTGAAATCTAAAGGACAAGTAAGGCAACTAAATGAGACAGAGGCATTCATCTGGTAGCTGGCTGTGGGAATGTCATTTTATCTCTCTAACTGGTGGTGAAATTGTGTTGAGAGATACCTAGCTGTCATCTGGCTACTTAATTCCCCATGCAGCATATCTTTTTCCATACTGGATAGAATGGTCTAACCACAGTTAGTCCTAAGCTGAAATATTATGGAAGATATAGTATTAAAAAACAAAGAGTAATTTTATTATTATGATTTGATACTGAAACAGATACAATAATAATTATATGTCATTTCTTTCAGACAAAGGCACTTTGGAGAAAGAATTAGGTAGGAACATGATTTTTATGATATTTCTGATATTTCTAGTAAACAAGCTATTTACATCCCCAAAAGAGCAAATGAGATGTAGAACATTTTGATAGGAAGTTCTTCTGGATGTGACTGTTCTCTGTTTATCAAATGCTATTGTGGCCTGTGTTTGTGTATGATTTTAAATGCAAAGATTCAAAATATCTGTATGATCCATTTTCCATGAATATTTTGGAGCTTTCATTATTGAGGGCTGTAGTATAATTTTAAAGCATATCTGATCATCCTTTGAACATCCAAATGCCACTAACTGTTCAAATGTTTGCTTTTGTCTTTTTTCTTGCCCTTCAATATTTGTACTCTATTGGTCAACTTAGACACATCTGAGAGGACACACATTGCAGGTAAATAAATACTGTAAGCAAGACAGTGTTGATCCAAACTGCAATACAAATGAGAAAGAACATTAGCTATTTCATTAAAAATCATGTCATCTTATTTCTATTTATTCAGTTGTTACTTCCTTTACATTGTAGTCACTGTTGTTTTCATTTTCAACCTCTGCTAAGATTATTATATAGCATGGCTGTACTTCTAAGAGTTTTGAGATGTTTTCCTTCCTCGCTGTAATCCTTCAACATTGAGTTTTGCGGGTCATATGAGAGGTTATTGAAGTTCTAACTTACTCCTCCTGTGCTTTCTCACTTCTTGGTCAGATCATAAAAATATAATTGAAAGTATTTGCACAGTAAAATTTGAAGGCAACATCATTTCACTGCTTGCACAATATCAGAATTATTTGTATCATACCTCACCTCTAAATCATTATTTCCTTGAGAATTCTTTTCACTTATTAAAGCTGTTATGTTGCAGGAAACTCCGAAATGAAACATAAACTTGGTAAGAGAACATCTATAAACCTTACTCTTGTGAACTTCACAAAAAATAAAACAATTGTTCAGATCCAGTGGTGGAGCCATACATGAGGATGAAGGGATTACATGGAACTCATCATAGTACAGTTCTCTTCCCTCCTTCAATACAAATGTTGAGATGCATGATGTAAGACTCACCTGAACTGTGAATAATCCTCCCTTTTCGTAGCTGCTATACCTAAATCTAGAACAGACCTACAGACATCCATAATGTGTTAAGAGTTGTTTCATTACAAATTATATCTACCTGAATCATGGAAACAACAGAAAAGAAGGAGTTAATTTCCACCACTCCTCCAAATTGGCCTAATTAACATCCTCTAAAATGCTTGCTAAATGCGAGCAAGTGGAGACCTGATCTAGAGGCCTGCTTTGTGATCTTCACCTTACAAAAATCTTCCAAAATTCAAACTGCACCAATTCAAAATTTCCTATTATTTATGCGTTGTGCAGTTTGGTGTTCTATGTTCTGGGTTTGTCCAATGTTGAAAAGCAAAACTGAGAAGACTCTCGTAAAATGATTATTGGTGTTAGTAAATAGAATATCCTTTCAACAAAATATATTTTAATAATTATAATATCTTCTCCTTTCAGATGCACTAGAAAATGAGTTGGGTAAGTGGTTTAAAAGTTTTATTTTCTTGGAATATGTACTGCTGCTTTAGGTGAAGTCGGGCCTTGGGCAGAATCTCAGCAATGTTTGCACTTCAGAAGGCAACAGAAGACAGGCTGACAAGTACCTAACTGTGCTTGAGATTCACAAAATCCTTCTGTCTCTTTTCCTTCTGCAGCTTTCTGGAGAGGTCAGGACAAGGAAGGTAAGCAGAAAGAAGAAATGGTGGGAAAATGGTGCATTTCTCTGTCCAAATTCTTCTGAAATGACAATGCCATGATCTTAGAGATAGGACACCTGAACTGGAGTCTCAAGAATAAGCCTTCAATTGACATGGCTAAAACAAAATGAGGCTTGGATGTGACTATTGGAAATACTGAGAAAAGGACTTGCAGAAGTGTGTTGTTGTATGATGTAGATCCTTGAGAGTACAGATGGAGAAATGGAAAAGTGAAAAAAAGCAATTAATTGTAAAGTGTGTGAAGAGTGAGAGATCACCTGGATTTGCATGTGAGAAAGGCATCCCATCTATGGCAGCTCCAGGGGACCTACCTGTAGGTTCCTACATGACTGTTGCTTGTCTTGTTTGTGGGAAATATTAAAATATTTGTCAGATCAAGCCAGGATTACTAAAACCCTGAGATAATTCAACCCATCTTTCCCTGAAGATAGGGGTCCCAGAGGCTCATTGGATCATTCTCATTTTCCCCTCCAGTTCCCATCATTGCGAACGATGAATGCTGACTCCTCGAGCACCAAGTGCCAGGGGCTCCAGATGTTGAGGACAACAGATGTGAACCTCCTGGCCTGAGCAGCCCCTCCACAGGCCCCATTTTTGTGGGGAAAGAAGGGTTTGCGGCTGTGAAACAATTCTGAGAAGTGGAGCTGGGCCAGCAGTAGGACAAACTGCTAACCCTAAAACTTGTAGGACCTAAAAATTTAATTGTCCAGGCTGTGTCCATCTTCTGGAAACCTAAATATCCCCTTGCCCTTGTTTCTCACCTCCTTTACTCTGAGAGGGACACCAGCATGCAGCAAATGCAAAGCAACTTGCAGTAAGTGTTTCTTGAACACTGGCATGAAGTATCAGTGAAGATGTAAGGAAATTATAAGCTTTTGACTTAATCATTGAAATTGTGCAGTGGCGACCAGGGAATAAGAGTCATGTTTTTGAACACCATTTCTCTGGACAAGAAGCATGGAGAGAAGAATGAACAATCATGACTGCGCTGGGCAGGAGCTGCTGCCAAGATGTGGGAAAAGGGTTCTCAAGGCAACTGACCTGCCACTTTCAATTCAATCACTGAATTGAATACATTCCTGACACTGTCAGTGGAAATTTAGACAGTAATTTGTTCTGTTCATCCTACAGTCAGCAGTGAGTCTGTCCACTGGATACAGTAGAGTCTCTTGAACACCCTTCTTTGATGCTCTGAGACATCAGGACTGGTGAAAGTGACTCACAAAACATGGGTGTTTTGTTGAACCTTTTTTATTTCTTTCTACAATGACATGACACCCAGAACCATGATTATGAAGGTAAAGTGTGCAGATCTCCTTCATCCTTGCTGCTCTCAATGCCCATTCAGTCATTTATCACCACATTTCATGGAACAGTGGAGTTTCTCAGAGACATAAAATTTCTGTAGATTTTGTGAAAAGAGTTGTTTTTTTTTTTTTTTTTTTTTTTCTCCAGGGATAGTCAAATATTGGTGCAGTATATAGAAGGCACTAAGGTGGGTTGGGCTACAATCAGAATTTGAATTAAGGTGGTGCCACTGAATCATTGCATTATTCTCATTTCCAGATTACTTTCATATTCTTCCTGGTCTCTGACTTGTTCATTCATACTTTTAATTAAATAATCCTACAGTGCAATGGACTCAGGCAAACCCCTGTTGCATTAAGGTGTAAACACTCTGTGCTGTAAGTGCGGTCGTGTTTGAATGGACTCACACGACTCTTGTCTCGTTCTGTTCCATGAGAACTCTCACTGCTAGTGCAATGTACTGTGCTGTTTACTAAAGCAACAGATCACAGATTCATTTGGATCACCAGCGGTAATTACAGTCTCAGCAGAGTATATGCAAGAACCAACAATATGAATAATACAGCTGACCACACACACACATACACACACAAAATTAAGGAATAACTCTATAGAGATTTCTAAGCTTTGTGGGGAAGTACTCCGTATAGCCATGTGCTGTCTCACCCAAGCAGTGTCCCTAAAAGGGAGAGGGGATTGGGAAGGTTCAGCCTATTGATTGAACCCAGAAGCCAGTGATGTCCTCCCAAGCTGTCTGCAGTGGTATCTGGCCCAAATTCCTTCTCTTTTAAGACATTTTTATAGGATTTTTTTTTCCATTTGATATAGGTTTGTTTAGCAAAAGGGAACTACAAATGTTAGTTTAAAAACAAATATATTCGTTTATCAGAAGGAATTGATGTGTGCTACTTCTAAACCATTCCAGTTTACCTTTGCTCGTTATGTGAATGGCCTTGCTTGCATTATCCTTGCTCCAGTGAAGGCACAATGACCACTTTTTATCTCTGTAGTATGTACTGGAAGCTTCTTTGCATCCACAAGCTGCAAGGACTCTTCTTGGATTTCATATAAATCGTTTTCAGGTACAGTGTAGCAAGATAAAAAGTTGTTCATTATGGTATAACAAGCAGGAGAAATTTACCAAACTGGGAAAAACAGCTGAAAGTAGACCAAAGGTCACTGAGATGAAGCTAAAGCTGAAATAAAGAAGTACATGGCCACACAGCTGCACCATGCATGTCCAAAGGAACATCAGCATATATTAAAGAGCTCTTGAAAAAAAGAATGAATGCGTACATCATTTCTGGGAAATATGTTGCATATGTATGTCTTAACTATTAAAATGTAGAACCTGAACTCTGAGAGTGCATGCTTTATTTGTCAAGTTGCCCAGTATGTGTTGTGAATTAAAAGGAATGCCTGCTTTCTATCACCACACTAAAATTAAAGAGTCCTCTTCCCAGACTGTCTAATGACACCTTCAGGTACCTTGCTATCACTTTGTACATTCAGGAACTTGCTGTCAGATCCTGCCTGTAAAGAGTGAAAAGGGCTGACCAGATTCACAAATACCAGCAGATGTTATAGTCTTAAACTGGCAAACAGCAACGAAGATAGCAAAAAAAATGGCCTGAGGCCTCTATCGGGCATTCTTTCATGCATGCTAGGTTTGCAGGTGCACCATCCCAAGATTGTAAGCAATGAAGTTCACAATATCAGTTTTCTCAAAAATGGCTCATCATTGATATCTTTCTTGTGATTGGTGCAGAGAAAAGCTGCTGACTCAGAGTGACAATGTGAGAAACACGCTCAAAATCAGAAGTTTTCCTTGGCCAAGATCTCTGTGAAGAGCAGTTTGTTCATTATTGCAATGATGGGTGCACACCCCCTACTGACAAGGGAGAAATTGAGCATCTGGTCAGTGAAATCCATTCCGTTACATACCCTGGGTCCAACGGAGGTAATGCCATTTCTGGCACTCACTGGTTGGGCATCTCAGGCTCACCATCTTCCCGATGATGTTGCAACCTTATATTTCCATACAATGCCTGTTACCAACCCACTGTTTTTATGTATGTTCTGTGATTTTTATGGCCATAGGAGTACAATATTTTCAACAATCTGCACACTAGTTCTGTCCTGTACCGGACTCTCCCCTACACTATATAATTACTTGACTTAGCGCCTTTGCCAATTCTACCCAGGTCGGAACACTCCAGTCTCAACTTTACTCTGTTCAGGAGCTTTCTTTGTGAAAGGCAACTTATCCTATGCTACGTATAGAAATATTGGAAATTTCCACTGCAAAAACACCATCTACCTCTCACAACAATGATGCGGAGTACCAGCTCCATGGTACCACCATATTCCCATCCCTTTGGTGTTATCACAGAGTTTGAATAGGTGGTTTCCACTGTGCTCCACAACTATATCTCTTACAGTCATTCTCCTAGTGTTAGTAACATTGAAAGTCGCCAGTTTATGTTGCTTAGAACAGACTCCCTGCATATTCACCTTGTTCCACCATGGAATTTTCCTCCACACTGCACCTTCTTTTAAGAGAAGAGTGACAAGAGTCACTCAGTCTTCATAACATTTAGAAGCAACTGGGGAGGTCAAATGCTGTCTTACAATGATCACATCTCAAGAGGTTTCTGGGCTGTTCAATTTTATAGTGTAAGATGATTGGATCATAGTCATAGCAGCACCCAAGCTGCAGAAAGCAAAGATAAGAACTTGGAGAAAGATGTTCTGCGTGCTGTAAGTGAAGGTCAGGTTCAAGGCCATCAAAAGGACCTGAAAGTGCACAAGTCCAACGGACCAGGAAAGGTCAGTGGGCATTGAGGGAACTGGCAGGTGAAGTAGTCAAGCCACTATCCATCATATTTGAAAGGTCGTGGCAGTCTGGTGAAGTTCCCACTGTCAGGAGAAGGAGAAATGTAACCTCCATTTTCAAGAAGGAAAAAAAAAAGAAGACCCAGGGAACAGCAGGTCAGTCAGTCTCACCTCTGTGCTTGGAAAGATCATGGAGCAGATGCTCCTGAAGGCCCTACTATAGCACATGGGAAATAAAGATGAAGTGATTGGTGGCAACCAGCATGGCTTTACCAAGGGTAAGTCATGACTGACAAACTTAGTGGCTTTTTATGATGGAATTACAGTGTCAGTGGATAAAGGAAGAACAACTGATATCATCTATCTGGACTTGTGTAAAGCATTTGATACTGTCCTGCATGACATCCTGTTCGCAGATGATACTAACCTGACTGGTGCAGCTGACAAGATAGAGGGAAGGGATGGCATCCAGAGGGACCTGGACATGCTGTAAAGGTGACCCCATGTCAACCTCATAAAGATCAACAAGGCCAGATGAAGGTTCTGCACCTGATTCAGGGCAATCCCAAGCACAGATACAGGTTGGGAGGAGAATGGCTTGAGAACAGTCATGAGGAGAAGGATTTGGGGATGTCAGTTGAAGAAAGACTCAGCATGAGCCAGCAATGTGCACTTGCAGGCCAGAAGGCCAACTTTATCCTGAGCTACACCAAGAGAACCTTCGGTGACCTAGCAGGTTGAGGGAGGTGATTCTTCCCTCTACTCTGCTTTAATTAGAGCACGCTGTCACACTCCCTTAGACTAGTTTCTCTGTCCCTCCTTGACGGGGATTTCTGATTGATGTAGCAACTGTCAGGAAGTCACACAAAAATATGAGCCAGTGAAGTGGGCTCACATGAACCTTATGATATTCAACAAGACCAAGTGCAAGGTGTTGCAACCTTGGCCATCCCAGCAGGGTGTTCAGACTGGGCAAAGAACTCAGTGAGAACAGCCCTACACAGAGGCAGCCAAGGAAAATTTGGATGGGCCCTGGGCAACCTGATGTAGTGTCTAATCTAGTGGGTGGCAAAACTGCCCACAGCCATAGAGCTGGATCTCAATGAGCTTTAAGGCCTCTTCTAACCTAAGACATGCCTTAGTGAGATGTAATGCACACATGAAAGTGGTTGAAACACAAACCTGTTGCTGCACTTTGGACCTAGGTGTGTAGGAAATGAAACCTTCAGGTATCTCCTGCAATCCTTTGGACTCAAGGACGATAATTTACTAGGGGTGAAGGTCCAGTCTTTCATATTTCACAATTTCAGTGAGCAAATTAGTGAAGTCTACACTCCATACAGGTATGGAAAATGGAAGTACTTGTGTTCAGGGACTACAAGAGAACTGCAAAGTGACAAACACTCCTCATTTCTGCAAGACGCACTGAATTTAAAATGGATGATTTGGATCTTGCTACCCAGGTAAGGAATGAAAGCCTACCTGAATCAGTGCGGTGCATGGGTATCAGGGTAGTTCCGTGCTCTTTACAGTTTGCAGGGAATGATTTCAGCCCTGGATTAAAATGGCTTCTTTCTTGCCTGGATTTCTGGGAGTGCATTTTAGTCTTCTGTGTGTGGCATTTTAAACAATTTGCTAAAGGTTGTTTAAGGTCATTTCTTTCTAATACCCTAACATAAAGTTCAAGACAATCTTCTTTCTTAAGAATGGATAAGGCATAACTCTAAGCTGTTATCATAGTTCTACATCAGAAGCTATCTGCTAGCAACCTGTATTAACACCTCTGAAATTCTCATTTATTTGCTCAGTTGCTTGAAACAGACTTTTCTGAAACTCTTCTTATGATTGGGGTTGTGTTAAGTTCTGAAATATGCTGATGATGAAAAAAATTTCCACATACGAGAGAAAATTAATATGCTCTTTCTGTGTCAGAAATATAGACTTGGTTGGTATGTTTCTGGTAGGCATACACAAATATGATTTATTATACATACCATCACCTACATCATCTTAGTTAATGAAGTTTAATAAGTCTTGGCTGATTCTTTTTTCAGATGCTGAGTGGTACAATTCACTGATGCATTCTTTTTCATTTTCATTCGTTTTTCCTTTTTCTTTCCCTCTACCTTTTTCTTATCCTTTTAGAAATCTCTCTCGTTCTCTGCAGGGCAAGTGTATGTCTTAGAATCTTAACATAAGTCATAGACATCCATTCTCAACAACATATTCATTCATTTTCCTTAATTTCCTTCAAGGGAACATAAACACTTTAAAGGGTTTCTCCTTGTGTCACTCCATATACACTGATATCTATATCAACTTACGCCTTTATGTCTCAGTTCAGTCTTCTAATTTTCTGTTCCATACTCGACAAGATTACAGGAATGTGGTAAAATTTGTTCTTGGTTACTGAAGACTTCCAAAACTGCATGGTGATGGCTTCCAGACTTCAGCACACAGTGTTTCTTCATATTATACTTCTCCTGCAGATAGTTCATTTGATCAAAGGTAAGTCTGGGTTTTGCTCTAATCCTAATTTGATTAAAATGATTCTATAATTTTCAGAGCTGCTGGATTGATTTAGAACTTGAGGGGGAAAAAAAAGACCCAATAGCCTTTTGTGCTTTCATATAGGATTATGTATAGATTTACAGACTTGTTTGATTGTTCTTCAGGGAGCTTCTTTTCTTTGCTTTGGCTTATTTTTCAGCTCAGCTGGCCCTGCCTCTTAATTGGGCTGAGAAACCTGGATTTCTTTGGGTGTTGCCCTATTCTGAGTGATAGAGTAAGGTCTGTAAATGTCCAGTAGTACTTTTTCCTGTCAAAACTGAATATATCTGTTTTTCATAAATGGTCATATTTCAACAAGGAGATTATACCTCAAATGATATCTGCTTGCTGTGCTGTGTTTTATCTTTAGATGCAGCTACCCAAGTGAAAATACAATGGGCAGCTGATATTATATAGGCATAAGCTTGCCTTTTGAGTTAAAGCTTTACAAAATAAGCCTATTTTTCTGCGTAGTATGTATACCATTTCCACCTCTGAACCTGCCTGGAAACCAAGCACAGTATTTACAACAACACTTTCCTGAGTTTACACTGCATTCTGAGTAGATAAGCAATGGTGCTGAGGAATGGCAGAGGACAGAAGAGCTGTTTAGCTACAGAACTGATATAGAATCTTCCCATACAGTTCCAACCCTCTGTGATGGGCTGGTTGTCACCTACTAGATCAGGATGGCCACCCAAACTGTCCTTAAGTAACTCCACATTTTCTGTGGGCAGCACCTCATCACCCTCTCAGTGAAAAATTTCCCCTTGACGTCTAATTGAAATCTTGCATCTTCAGAATAAAGACATTCCTCATTGTCCTATCACTATCAGACTGTGTAAAAAGTCAATCTCCCTTCTGTTTGTAAGCTCCCTCTAAGTGCTGGAAGGCTGCAGTGAGGCCACCAAGGAGCTTTTTCTTTTCCAGACTTAACAAAACCATCTCTCTCAGCCTCTTCTCTTAAGAGGTGCTCCAGCCCTCTGAGCATCTTTGTGGCCCTCTTCTAGACTCATTCCAAGAGCTCCACATCTTTCTCATTGCTGGGGGTCCCAGGCTTGGATGCAGTACTCCATAGGAGACCTCACAAGGGAAAAGTAGAGGGGGATAATCCCCACCCTCTCCCTGCTGCTACCCCTCTGTCAGTGCAGCACACAACACTGCTGTCCTTCTGGGCTGCAAGTGCATATTGCAGGCTTCTCATCCACCAGAATCCCAGAGTCCTTACTGTAATGGGATTTCTTCCTCTCCATTTGTCTGGTCACATCAGTATTTGATTTCACAGAAGGAAATTATCAAAATAACTCCTAAGATGACATCCTGATCCACAGCATTTTCTGATACACTCATTTTGTCAGAACTGAATAGGTACATTCACAAAACTGACATTACTGCTTGCTATACAAAATGCTAATGACAACGTCTGTGACTGGCAAGATTTGCATTTACGTCTTCTTGCAGGCCAGTATAGAATTATACCTTCTTACGATCCTGTGCTTGGAGTTGTTGGAAAAGGAGTTGTTCTGCCCTGCCAGCTGGAAGCTCAGACAATCCCCAAGGAAGTACTTGTTCAGTGGACATTTACTGGAAAATCCCTAAACACAGAAGTAACTACCTATGATGGAAAAAATGCACAGAATCCAGTGAGAGAGAATAAGGCATACCTGGGCCGTACAAATTTCTTTCAGAGTGAAGTTAGTAAGGGGAACTTATCCCTTCACATGGAAAATGTCATGATCTCTGATAAAGGAAAGTACATTTGCAGTGTCTCTTTGGAGAATTGGTATGATGAAGTGATGGTTGACCTGGATGTGGCAGGTGAGTGGAACGTCAGGTGTTCTTTACTACTTACCCAGGGCCATTGTACATTTATGGTAAGGACTATGGGGTACCGTTAGCCATGTGGAAGACCAGCCTCCACTCTGGTAGGCCACACTTATTGCCATCTGGACTCTAATATATTTTTTGCATTGTCTTACACATGGGTATGAAAATGTGTAAAGGGAGCAGTGCAGAATGCCTCAATAAAGCAAGCCTATTTATGTAGAAGTGAGGCAACTGTAGACTGACTGAGAGGGTATTTTGTATTTCAACCCATTTTTCTTGCTCCATCTTACACATCGCTTTTCTTGTTCAGTATTCCAACATTAATCTCTTAATGGTGTCATCCAAATCTATTTTAGCAGCAAATATCCTGACAGTGCAGTGTTTACAATTACTTCTTTTCATTACAATTTCAAATTATTTATGATGACATCAAAAATGCCTGGTAAACAAAATGTCTTTATAAAGACTGTAAGAGACATGCTGCATGCAAGCATCTGTATCTCTTCAACTCACACAGTGTGTTTATTGACAAATCTGAGGAATATCTTTCAAAGATGTGCTGCTTGGTCAGAGAATATCGCATTGCCTATTTGCTTCTTTCTGTTTCTATAGCTCAAAGTGATGAGTCTGAAGTTTTCCTGGATGGCCACGTGGGTCAGGGCATTGGTCTTACCTGCAAATCACAGGGATGGTTTCCAGAGCCTGAAATAATTTGGCTGGACAGCAAAGGACAGACACGGAAGGAGAAAGTGATCACACAAAGCCTGCAGACATCTTCAGGCCTTTTTGATGTTGTCAGTTCCATGACCCTGGAACCAGGGTCTGACATGGAAGTCTCCTGCAGAATAGTCAATGATCTCCTCAACACAGTATGTGAATCCCGAGTCCTGATTTCAGGTAAGTGACACTGAAGGCTGATATTTGTGAGGACCAGGTTGCAGTCTGCTGTCCTGCATCTCTCCATTTGTGCAGGAGAGATTCTGGATATCCACTAAAGACATAAATGGCAAGAGCTGAGATGGATAATGTTATAAGAAGTAAAATTTCATATTACTCTTTAAGTTCAAGATGCATCTTGGCAATAAGTATTAGTCAATTCCCATTAATCATCACCTGAGAGCACTGCAATGACTTGGAAAGGGAATGGTTTAGAAGTGCCTGTAAGAAATGATGAATGTCACCTCCCATCCCCTTTCTCTCCCTGACAACAGCATGATTACTCTGCACATCAGCAACCGCCACCCTCCCATTCAGATCTTAATTTCCAAAGGAAAGCAGAGGAATCCTTTTCTTTTCTTTTCTTTTTTTTCCATCTGAAATACCACTGTAGATGATTATTCTTTCCCAAAAACTTCATCTATTAGGACAATAATTAGAATAACATCCTCAAATGGGCAAAGCAAAGTGGAGAATCGGAGGGCAGCTATAAGTGTGACAGATGGAAAAAGGAGCCCAAAAGTGATACACTGCAGCAAAAACGATGGCATTGAATTACTATGCTTTGGACACTGGACATGCCCTAGGCTCTTTCACAGACATTCATTGAAAGGAATACCGTTTATATTTTACAGATGCCTTCTTTCCATCCACTTCACCTTGGATGACTGCCTTCCTTGTAATTATGTTTTGTGCTGTGGCTGTTATTGCTGCTACGGTCTATAAGCTGAAGAGTAAGTATTTCCCCCCACATCTGCTGACACGGATGTCTCAACCACACTGTAAAATGCAGTCAATGAAAGCTCAAGTGGCATTTCAACATGAGTATGAGAAAGAAACAGACAGGAATGTGATGGAGAGAGGAAAAAAAGAGATTGGTGTGTGCAGGTGGTACGTGTGTGCATGCACAAAATGTAGTTAAAAAGAAGGTTATTTTTGTGATAAAATTCTATGTGTTTACAAATGTTAAACAAACACAGAATATGTGGCTTACTGTTAAAAGAGTGGATTTCTGAAAGAAAACTCATTGAAATTATACCATGATTATCTATATGGACTCATTTTCTTGGGGAAATAATTAAAAATTCTTCTTTCTTTTCCAGATAATAGTACAAGAAGAAAAAAAGAAGGTGAGTAATGATGAAACTAAAGAAAACAACAAAAACCTACTTTGGGAGAATAGTCTCAACTTTTGAGCTAGCAACAGTCTCAGCAGCATTTTCATGAATTCCTGTTCTGATAACAATGCAGGAGCGATCAGTACTGAGACATTTCAATCTTGTAAAGTATCAAGGTGAAGTGTTTCTTTTTTGCATCAGCTACAAGCACCGCCACTGCTGCTTCAGTGGGGAGTTTTGTTCCCACCACTCACAGACAATTCTAGTTGTCTACACAGATAAACTCTTCCCTCCACTGACACAATAAACTCAACAGTTTCTGTAGTGCCATAGGCATGAGCAAACTGTACTCACTCAGTGTTCCATGAAACGAGAATTAGTTGCATTCTGATGTGTCAATATCAAACAATGAATCCAATATGAAGACCTAGTATTAATCATCCAGCCCTCTTGTGTAAGGAAGTCTCCCCTACCCATAATATTTCTCCAGGTAGGAGGTGATAGCAGGGCTTCATTTGTGAATGCATGAGAATATTTGTGTTCCAGTAGCTCATGTTCCTTCAGGTATTTCTAAGATGCTCTGCTACTGAAATACTGCCCTG
Source organism: Bambusicola thoracicus (assembly GCA_002909625.1). NCBI lineage: Eukaryota > Metazoa > Chordata > Aves > Galliformes > Phasianidae > Bambusicola > Bambusicola thoracicus. The sequence goes on from PPHD01017918.1 coordinate 14,678, forward strand.
TTAAAATGACTCAGTTCTTCTGCAGAACTCATGGGTTCAACTTGCTTTGAGCATTTAGGATTCTTCTAGTCATGTTTATTGTTTTGTGATGGTGAATTTTATAATACATAATTAATATGACAATTTTTATTGACTGTTCTTT
>PPHD01017919.1:0-14819 GCA_002909625.1 Bambusicola thoracicus
GAGATCTGGCTTTCAGCTACAGGGTATTAGCGTGACAAGAGAACACTCAGTTATTCCAGAACCTTCATAATGATACATAATGTGTACTTCTTTTCTAGTTCATTTTTTATGTTGCAGAAGAAATAGCTAAATCCTGAATTGTGAACTCTGCCAAGAAAAAGCAGTAAAAATGTGGCATCTGCTTCATCTATTTCACTTCTCATTTCCTTCCATAAGTATTTCAGGAAATTTTTTAAAAGTTCAGATATTCTAACATTCTTTGAAACTGCCATTTTGTTAAACAAGAAAAACATCTTTGAAAAACCAACTTTAGATTTTAGGTAATACGGCTAATAGATACTAACCCTGTAATGTCTCTTCAGACATTTCTTTTCTACTGAGTACAAACAGCAACAATACCACATGATGTGCTGGTACAAGATAAAGACAAAACCCAAACATGCCTCAGATATTTATTCCACATTTTAAATGCAAGATAATCTCATTCAGGAAATCTCTTCTCGCACTTCACTACGCCATGATTTCTTATTTTAATTTACCTATAGAATCCATTTTATATAGCACAGCATATAAATCTAAGTGACACTAAATTTGAAGTAGCAAGGAGTATGCGGCTCAGATGACTACTGTTGATTAATTATTTAAAATAGAGGAGGAAAATTAAAAAAACTATCCTAAGAGAAAATATACAAAATTTCACAAGTTCCACATTTTTTGTTCTTTACTATTTACATTAAAATATTAAAGAAAATATTAATGTGTCAGAGACACAAGCACCTTCTTGGCTGTTGTACGTTAAGTCACCCTGAAGGTAATGCCTCCTACTTATTTCCATGAAAACTACAACAGACACAAGGAGCACAATAACAGTATTTGATAGAGCATATTATCAGCTGCAAAACACTGTTTTGCAACCATTAGCTACTAGCATTTTCACCAGAGATGAATAACAGCCTGCATGCCACACGTGTAAACATCTGCACCAGCGGAGGAAATCCACTGCTGAAACACACCATCTACTGCCTCACTATGATAAAATCCAGAGTTTGGTCTATGTAGATGTTAATCAAGCATGAATGAATGTCAATGGGTGTAATTTTTTCTGCATGGCCATCTTCAGTGACACATCTTTTTTTCATACACATTTCAATATCAGACATCATTTTGTCAGATTGTCCCTCTGCTGCCATCTGCACAGCAAAATAAATAAATAAATAAATAACATTGAATATTGGAGGGGAACTTCAACATTCTCTACCATATCACCAACATCCACCCTTGAAATCACGGGACAACATGCCCAGAAGAGTTCAAAGAACAGTGGAATGGGGCTTTCGGCAACGTGAGTAGTGGAAGTGGGTCCCTGCCTGTAACAAGTGGAGATAGAACTAGATTAAGGTTCCTGTTATGGCTCAAATTATAACTGTGGAAGCTTACAAGGAAATTGAATCCTGAAAATAAAAAAAAATCCCATGTGCAGTGGAAAACTTTAACTTAGAAGACAAGCTGGGGAAAAAGGTAATTGGCTTTATTAGCTGTAGATGTCAGTTTGTTGACTGTTTTCTCAAACTATTATGTCACTTCTTTGTTTTGCTTTGTTTTGTTGTTGTTTTTCCCTGTCTGCAGAGTTTTACCTGTTGCGGTGTATTTCCCCAGTATTCAGTGGATCTATGCCAAGACCTATTTACTTATTTATCAGCCTCACTGGCTTTAAAAATTAGGCATGGATGGTGGATTTCTAATTCTTTATTCAATCACAGCTATATAAAAGCCTGTTCTCAAATGCCTTCTGTTTAAAATACAGAAATGTGAAGATTTTTGAATGGGTATGAGTGAAGAAACTCTGCACACCCTTATAATTTGAAGATATAATGAGTCTTGAAAAATTAATGTTGTAGAAATTGAGCTCCAATATTTTTTATTTTAGCAAGACTGAAGTTTGTTAGTAGTTGCCTCAGATACTATTACTTACTAAAGAAGTAGAAAACTTATCCCATTTACTTAAAAGATTCAATTTGAAATTAATTCCATGGAACTCCACAAGGGTATTTAGCTCCAGAAAAGGAGTTTTGCCCATTTGCACTGCATCAGTTATTCAGACTTTATTGCATAATTAATTTTTGAAATGCATCTCCCATAAAAGTTACAGATACAAGACTTTGCAGAGGGTAAAGAACACAAACCAGTCTGAAATGAGACAATTTCACCACCCTCAATAATTTGAAGACATCTAATTAATGTTTTGTATATACCGTTTTCCAATTATATGAAAGTTAATGTATAATCAGTCTATGAAAAAGAATGTAATATATATATATATAAACTGTTATCAGTATTAACTTTCATGACTCTACTTATAAAACAAATTTTTGCACAAATTGAACAACCAAATGACAAATGAGTTTTTATAACATGTTTATGTCTCTTCAGGAAGCCTCTGTAACAAAAAATATAATTTTCTGTTTATTTGTTTGTTTTGCAGAAAATCAGTTCTATTTTATACCATAACACTACCTAGCGTGGTAAAATCTAGTATGGGAAATACCTAAACATAAACTGTTACACAATTTCATGAATTTGTGTCGGAAAGCGGAAGAAAAGAAGACCTCTAGTTAAAACCTTGCAGTCATAACTGTTTGTAGAAATACAATTTAAATATGAATTCATGGCACTCCATAAGATCCATAATATGACTTTTGTTCCAAGTCAAGGCTTTCTGTGCCCCCAGTTCACCTACTGTTTTGTCATTCAATTATACAGATAAATGTCTAGAGTGTAGAATAAATATCAGTTTATTTTGTTTTTACCTTAAAGAGAACAGGCACTCTGATGTTAATTCATGGTACATCTTCTTATGTTTCTCTCATTCTCCCTGTTGCTCTTCATCTTTCTCTCCCCATTTATTTATGTTTTTAATTTTTAATTCCATAAATATCAGTCCCATGCTTTCTTTATCAGCATGTAGACTAGTAAGTAATAGGTAACTTAATGTTTCAGCAAGTCCTGTAGTCTTAAAATTTTGTGTTAATACAATAAAAAATAAATCTAGTTTCCAATTAAATACAAGTTATAGTTCAGAAGTAAATTACATAACTTCAACAAGGATAATCTGACATAGCATGTGTCAGTAATAAAGTATTTTACAGGGAATCATGTCAGTGACAGTGAGATGAACAGAAGAATACAGTCAGTTATAGTGGTTTTCAAACACAATAGTAGAACTAACAAAAGTAGAATGAATAGCCCACTACATTTATTAAAAACACACACAACTGGGTAGAGGTAAAGCCATTAGGATTCTAGAGTTCATATTCCTAATACATGATGCTAAAAAGAAAGGAATGATTTATTACAATTCCACTGCTAAAAGCAGTGGGAGTATTCTCATAGTACATACATACATACATATATATATGCATATACACCTAGAATTTAAAAAATACAAAAAAATAAATGTGAACATTGCAATCCAGTCCAAACGTGCTTTTTATCTGCCTCTAAATTCCATCTGGACATGCAGAGATCTGGACAGACTTGAAAGATGGGCCTATGTGAAACTAATGAGGTTCAACAAAGCCAAGTGAAAGGTGTTCAACTTGGTTTGGAGCAATCCCAGGTGTATATACAGACAAGGAAAATAACTCCTTGAGAGTAACCCTGCTGAGAATGTCTTGGTAGATGAAAAACTTAACATGAGCCAGAAGTGTGCACTTGTAGCCCAGAAGGCCAACAGTATCCTGAGTTGCATCAAAAGAAGGGTGACCAGCATGGCAAGGGAGGTGATTATGCAGTTTTGCTCTGCCCTTATGAGTCCCAGTCTAGAGTACTGCATCCAGGTATAGGGCCCCAGTGCAAGAAAGATGTGAAGATTTGGGAATGGGTCCAGAAGAGAGACATGAAGATTATCAGAGGACTGGATAATTTCTCCTACAAAGGCTGGATAAAGGAATTGGGCTTGTTTATCCTGGAGAAGGAAGGCTCAGGAGAAAACTCATAGCGGCCTTGCAATTCTTAAAGGGAGCTTATAAACAGGAGGGAAAATACATTACATGGGTATAGTACAAAGGGGAATGGTTTTAAACTAAAAGAAGGGAGATTTAGTTTAAACGCTGGGGACATTTTTCACTGAGAGTGGAGAAGCGCTGGAACAGGCTGCTCAGAGAAGCTGTGGATGATTCACCCCTGAATGCATTCAAGGTCAGGTTAGCTGGGACACTGAACAACCTGATCTAGAGACCAATTTAGTGATTGGCAACCCTGACCACAGTAGGAGCATTGGAACTAGATGATTTTGAGATCCCTTCCAACCCAAGCTATGCCATGATTCTATGATTCTATGATTCTAAATTCTATACTGACATCTCCTTACATATTTCTTCAACAGAGACTAAAAGAATAATTGTTCACTACAGTAATATTCCTATATCTTAAAGAAAATAAAAGAAATACAGATAAATAAATCCTATATGTAAAAATCTTTAAATTACCTGATTTGGTTTGGTTTTCAGTTTGGTTTGATTTTCAGCAGTTTCTACTCGATGCTTTAGACAGAAATAGAAATGAAATAATACAGTGGCTGCATACAGAATGTACATAATTTCTCAGGATTCAGTGCTATAATATGAAAATCTTCCAGGAATAAATTTTACCCCCCGTGATCTTCAACTGTACCCCTCAAGGTTTAAATGCACATTATCTATTTCTAATTTTATGTTAGGCAATCTTTGATTCCTAGTAGTCACTTAGATTTTTTCCCCTGATTCTGCAAATGCCAACATTCCTTTGTGCTATACTGATAAGCCATGGAACCATTCTACTATTTCTTTGACAAGGAGGAATATGTACTAAGAAACTGAAGCATTCTTAAAGTGACAGATATCTAGTGTGCATATATATACAATAAACTATTGGGTGGAGAAAAAAAAAAAAAGTAAGAGCCATATTTTATGTATGTCCAGATGGGTAAAGTGGAAAAGCAAATTTTATGCATTTTACTTTGTAGTACAAGTAATATAAACCTATATCCAGGAATAAATGAACAACTAAACATAACCTACCTGCCTAAGAAGACATCTTCGAAGATCTCTTTCCCTCAATCAGCTGACTACCAGTTTCTTTCCTCAGAAGAGAGAAGTCAGTATTTCAAACTTTATGATGACTTCTTTTATTGATGAGTATGTCAGCTGTTATGGTCAAACTTTCTTTGTAAGATAACTAGAGGATCCAGACAAATTTAATCTTTCACTATAAAACACGCTATATTTTCTGTATAAATAGAAGATCTTCATGTCATCGGCTTAATTAGAAGAGGTTATTTTCTTTCTATGGATAGTGCTATAGCTACTCAGTTAAGAGATATCATTTATGTTCACGTGTTCAGTAAAAAATTCTTCAATACAGTAGGCTGAGAAATTCTCTCTCTTTGGGCAATTTCTGTCTGTCCCAACAAGAAATGTCTTCAAATACACTTTACATGTTACATAAATACTTCCCTTCATAACTGCTTCAAACACAAAAACAAACTGTTTACATTTTTATTGATCATTTTTCTTAATCAGATGTGGAGTAATCAACCAATTCCTGTGACAAGAGTAGAATTTAGAAGTATCCTCTTTTTCATAACCAGAACTGTGGTGTTTACTGAAGTCATATTAATTTTAAGGAAATTTTCATTGAAGATCCATGACTGTTTTAACTATACTGTCCTGAAAGCCTCAGTTTGTAAGCTACTGACATTCAAACTAATAAATAATAATTTTTTTTTAAATATATCTAATTGGAATTTAATTTTGTCATGGTTTTATGATTTTTGTTATTGGTATTCTACATCATGACATCATGTAGTGCACTGGGAGTTAAAGTGTTAATGCTCCAGTTCTGGGCAAAAGAAGAACTACATACCCCAGGGGGCTTTGTGATCAGAGGCAAAGTCACCTGATACTCCTTTTTTCCCTCAGCTCTTGTCCTGACTGAATGCATCGCCTCAGCACTACTGTAAGGCCTACAGCTTTCAGATACTCTCTCATTATATTCGATGTGTCTGTTTCAGTTCTAATTATATTGTATTATAGTGTGCTATCTTGCATTCCAATGCCATGTTTATTAAATTAATTTGTTTCTCCTCAGATCGTTGTCGTCATTTTTTTTTAAACTATTTTGGGGTCCCCTGTTTCCCTTTTCCAGAAGCACGGATCTTGCGAAATCCCTCCACCCCACTAGTCATGGAACTGGGCCAAACCAGTTCGTAAACCATTGACAAACTTATATTACAATAAAAACCAGACAGGAGTATTTCTCCATTTACTACCACTCAGAATATTTCATGACAGATAAATGTGATAATTTAAAATCAAAATATAAGCTTAGATATTTCAATTACATAGAAGTGTGAAATTAATCAGAAATATTTATCTTGAATAATGTAAAGCAGATGCTGAAGTCTGTAAGGATGTCTGAATGTTGGAACAAAAAATACTGTAATAAACTACTCAAGAAAAAATTGAAAAATAAAAATTTCATCAGCTCTTTCCCTATCACCAGATCTATCACTGTTGTGCAACAACATAAACATATTTGAATACATCCTTCAGACCCACTATTTAATGTATCTGAAAGGAAAATCCTCCAAAGCCACCACAGTTTTTACTAGGGATCCACCCAAAAATTATTCTTCTCATTCAGCAATTAAAATTGTAACACATTCCTCCCCCTCCTAGAGTGTTTAATCATGGATTTTACCATTTATAGCAAATCAAATTTCTTCTACTGCCTAACTGTGTAAGCTGGTACTTGGCATTAGAAAATGACTGTTTTTTTTTCTATTGATTTACAATAATGATTAAAAGAGGAAAAAAAATGCATAGTTATCACCCTAGTCTGCACATAGATCCACACCTGTATGGTTGTTAACATAACTCAGTGATCATTACGGGTCCCTTCCAACTCAGAATATTCTTTGAGTCTGTGATTCTATGCACTGGAACAAAATTTCCCTCTGATTTCTATAAGCCTTTGAAATAAAATTTCTCTACATATTACTGTACCTTCTTTGTAAACTTATGACTACTAACTTGCCCTATAAGGCAGATGCTTTTTTACTGAAACCCATTCACGGATCTTTACTGAATGAAGGCAAGTGAAAGCAAGCTGAAGTTAAGCAGGACACTGTAATTTTTATTGTGTTGGTCATTTTTAAAAGAAGTTCCTCTTAGATTATCTTAGGTCTGAAATGAAGCCCATTTCCATGGGTGTACATGGGGATTATTTTTTCCCTCATTCCAGAAGGTTCTACACTTCCCTTCATCACACACAAGCCTGAAGATGAAGATAATAGTAAGTATATATAACAGTTTCCCTCTCACACTCCTTCTTACTCACGTTTTTTCCCGTTTTGACATAGGCTCTCCCATGGGCTGCAGCATTTGGGAAATATCTGCTCCAGTATAGGGTCTTCAATAGGCTACAGGGAATGTTCTCCTCCTCTTCTGACCTTGATGTCCCCTATGCATTCCACTCTTTTTTTGTTCTTCCCTTTTTCTCTTTTTGTGGTACTTTCTGCCTTTTCTTAAAAGAAATGATTGTTATGTGACAGTTAGATAGTAACTTACAAAAAATGAATCAAAATGTAAATACTGCATCTCCACATATATTTCATTTTATAGCACTCAGAGATCCATGCCTTGCCTCCAGGAATCAGACCTGTAGTGTTCAAATATTTATTTAGACATAATTCAGATTGCAATGAAAATCCCGTGAAATTATAAGATAATATATGTTACCTCACTATTGAAGGAGGCCAAAAGCTTGTACATGGTTACTCAGAGGAGGTCAGTGATCATGCATTTTCTCACACACTACTATAAATTGTTCACATTTAATCTAGAATATTGAGATAATGCATTTTAGTTGTTTTGATTTGTTTGTTTGCTTTATAAGTAACAAATCATAAAATAAGAGTGGCCAGCAGAGTAAAAGAAGTGTTTGCCTCTACTCTGCCCTCATGAGGCTCCATGTAGAGGACTGTATCCAAGCCTGGGCCTGCAAAACAAGAAAGACACAGAACTGATGGAGCAGGTCCAGAGAATGGCCATGAGGATGATCTGAGGTCTGGAGCACCTCTCTAATGAAGAAAGATTGAGTAAGGTGGGCTTGTTTAGTTTGGAGAAGAGAAGGCTCCAGGGAGACATCATCACAGCCTTCCAGTACTTGAGAGAACCAATTTTTACATCTGACAGTGATAGGACAGGGGGGAATGCCTTTAAAGTAAGAGAGTGTCCTGGTTTCAGCTGTGACAAAGCTGATTTTCTTTGTAGTGCCTCATATAATGCAGTATTTTGGTTACAGGAGAAAAATAACACTGATAACAGACTGATTTTAATTGATTTAGTTGTTTCTGTGCAGTGCTATACAGACTCAAGGACATTTCAGTTTGTAAGCTTCTCATGCTGTCCTATCAGCAAAGGAGATGGGGAACACAATGAGCTGAGAGTGGACAGAATTAGCACAGCTGACCTAAACTGGCCAAAGATATATATATATATATATATACTGAGATGATGTAGGGAAGTCTTCTGTGGAAAATGTAAACCAGAATTTCCTTGGCAAGAATAGAATAATAGTTAAAGCAAACTTCAAAACTGTTCTTCCAGACAATTCAGAAGTAGTAGGGTCACCAACTAAAACCAACACACTTACTCTGTTAAATTTATCAAACTAATATAAGATACCTGTTTTTTTTTTTGTTTGTTTGTTTTTTTTTGCTGTCAGAGACTCAATTTTTTTGCCAAAAAGACTTGAAATTTTAATTGTAAATCTAATAGACTGAAGAACAAAAGAGCTCAAACTTTTTCTGGGTGAGTTCATGCAAGTACTGCCAGAATAAAAAGAATGCTCTGGGAAGTTCCCTTGTCAATCCTGAGAAAGCCTTGCATTTAAATGTCATAATTCATTTACAATGAACTTTACACTAAAAATAAGGAAGAAGGCAAAATCATTATTGCTGTGAATCTACAGAAAGCACATTTGTGGAGAGAGAAAATACCAAGAACAGAATGTTGACCCTCTGCTCATCAGGGGTCCACAGCTAAAAGCAAAATCAGCAGTGAAGCCAAACAAGAGAGTGCTTATTAAAAAGGGCAGGAGAAAATGCTGACACACGTGTCATTACTGAAAAATTCATTCAAGAACGTAAATGTGTCCTGCAGCTCCCAAAGATTTCCTGTGAGAAGTCACAGCAGCAAGCCAGCATGCTGAGCAGAAAGTAGTGAATGCACTATATATGGTCAGAAACAAAACAATTTAAAGCAAATATTCAAAAGAACACAGCAGGATGCCTGTGCCAAATTGCTCAGGGACTAAACAGCTATTTTCATCATTGCTGAACAGTTCCAGCAGTTGGCAGGTAGATTTGTCAAGGCACATCTGCTTTTTGTTAACGAAACAGTATTTGCAAAAGAATCCGTGGGGACTCTTTAGCAACATATCATAAAATTGTATTGTTTTATAGATCCCAGTACAATTTCAGGAGATTATATTTTTATGGGCAACGGAGAGAGTGGTCAGAATTTCAAGTCATGATAGAAGTGTATGTCTGGTAAAATGATAATACTGACAATACTCATAGCACACAAACCTAGGATATTATGATTTAATAATATATTATAATTTAAGTATACTTTGGTTTTCTGCCAGCTGAATTGAATACTCTGTGTCCTCTCACAATGACATAACATTCTTTCTTGCTAGAAAAACTTGGCTTATCTTCAAACACAAAAACAAGTGCCAGTTAAGAATATTTTTGATTCAATAGCCAGTCATTCCAAAATATTCAATGTCACAGAAATGTTGGAAAAATTTACATCTTGTTGAAGACAATCTTTTTTCTTTTCCTAAAACTGTAGGTGAGTATATGTCATAATGAAAAAAAAATTTAGTCTTGACCATAGCAACAAATGGTTCTAAACTTAATTTGTCCTTGAGGAAAATACAAACTTATTGTACTGTCTTCCAGGTAAAAGCCCTAATCGCAAATGCTATGCTATACATAGTTACACTTTCTTCTAAATGCAATATGACAAAGTAGAAAAGTTTCATTAGGATTTGTTATTTTCCCTACATGATGATGAAAAGCCTGCTTAGTTTTCATAAAAGGTGGAAAGAAAAGGCTTGAGAATAAAACTCAACCACTATATTATGGTGAATGCTATAACATGCTGACCGCATCATAACTACTTGTTGTGCTTTGATTTAAAGAAAAACAGTTGTCCTTTCCTGACTTTAAAAAAAAAAAAAAAAAAAAAGATTTTTAAAATGAAAACAGATGATGCAACTGCAGCTAAATACTTAAATATGACTACATTTTGCAACACGCTTAATTACTGAAGAGTCACTGGATAGGATTTTCAACATTAGAATATTTGCATTTATGCACATACAGAGATCAATATGCATGCTAATTGTCTAGGCCCCTGTTTAGGCAGTGAAGACGACAACAGAGATCACTGATACAGTAAAACTTAACAGGAGATATTCACTCATATCCTCAGCTGTGTTAGGTAGCTCTCCAACACTATGCACAACACAGTAAATTCAGTGCTGAACCTTCCAGTCCTTTCCATAAATTACGCAGAGAATTTTAGTGACCTATTTTGAGATATTTTACCACTTAATTCCTTTTATGTAGTGGAGATGCTGGAAGACTGTGTAGAGGAAACAGACCTGGGTGTGTTGGTCGGTGCTTGGCTGAACATGAGCCAGCAGTGCATTCAGGTGGCCAGGAAGGCCAAAGGCATCCTGGCTTGTATCAGAAACAGTGTTGCCAGCAGGATCAGGAAAGTGATCATCCCTCTGTACTCAGCACAGGTGAGGTCATATTTTTACTACTGTCTACAGTTTTGTGCCCCTCGCTACAAGAAAGACATTGATGTCCTGGAGTGTGTTCAGAAAAGGGCAATGAAGCGGGTGAAGGATTTGGAGCACAAACTTTATGACAATCAGCTGAGGGAACTGGGATTATTTAGTCTGGAGAAGAGGAGGCTCAGGGGAAAAGATAGCTTTCTCTGTAACTACATGAAATGAGGCATGGTGGGTGTCAGCCTCTTCTCCCATGTAACTAGCAATAGGAATAGAGGGTATAGAACAAGTGAAGGCAATGACAGGGCCTTTATTTGAGAAATAGGCACCAGAGGAAAAGATATCAAAAAGGAATTGACTTACCCCTCCCGGTAACAGTGTGGAGAGAGGGACGAGCTGAGGAACGTGACCCTCCCCCATTCGCACTGTCGTGCCGCTGGAGAGAAGGGTAGGAGCAAAAAGGGGGACCCATGCAGACTCAGACTGCACAGGAGGTATTGCAGAGACAGAAGGGGTGGCTCCAGACCTCCACCCCACCCTCTCCACCCCCACCCCGCTCCAGGCATCCACACACTTATGTAGCCCACCTATTGGTTCAGGCTGTGACCCTGGAATTCCACTACAGAGGGAATGACCTCAAGTTGCAGCAGAGGAGGTTCAATTCAAACATTTGGAAATGCTTCTTCTACAAGAGAGTTATCAAGCACTGGAACAGGTTACCCATGGAGGTGGTGGAGTCATTGTCACTGGTGGTGTTCAATAAATGTTTAGATGTTTTACTGGGGGAAATATTGATGATATGGGGATTGTTGGACTGGATAATCTTGGAGATCTTTTTCAACCTTGGTGATTCTATAATTCTATGATTCTAGGCTGAATCTTATGATCAGTATTCCATTACATTTTGTTGCCATGAGACAGACGACTACAGAAAAAAAATTGCAGTCATTTGACATCTGCTGAATGTTTTTGGAGCCCAAACAGCAGATGTGAGCACAGTGAGGCAGTGAGTGGTACTTTTCAGCATTAGCAACAGCTACACTGGGTTACCTCTCCTGGTGCCGATATTTATGGGCACAGCATGCATGCCCTTGTTGACTGCTGGTGAAAATGCATAGCTAGTGGAGGTGACTATGTTGAAAAATAGTGTTTTGTAGCTGAGAATTTGCTCTATTAAAGAGTGTCATTGTGCTTTTGTATCTGTTGTAGTTTCTATGGAAATAATTAGGAGGCATTACTTTCAGAGTGACCTATGTAAAACCTGAGAAAGTAAAATGGTAGGAAAATGATATATATATTTTCTTAAATGGTTGAAAACACAGATCTAGAAACTGGAAAATTGAGACAATCTGGTAGTCAGAAAGGAGCATGCAGATCTCCATAAATATTTTGTAAGAGCAGCAATAAGACAGCAGATGTGTGTGCAAACAGAAAGGCAGGATCATATATATATACTAATGGCAGCTAATGCATTATGTAATACTAATGTATTTATTTATTTATTCATTAATATATATATTATAATATAGCATTCTTTTTATTTTTTTTTCTAGTAATTAATTTCTTAAACAGTGGAGCTTGGAATACATTGTGAAAAGTATCTCCATTTTTCTAAATATAAAAAATGTTTAATAATAAAGATAATCAGCCACAAAGACTCTGCAAATGTTAAACACTATTCTTGCTTCTTCCTTACAGCACTTTCATTTAGCTTATGTCTTGCCACCAATCTGCTTTTATTAATATCTATTTTGATTATTGTAAAATAGCTTCCTAAATATTTCAGCTACTGAAAATTCTGCTCTGCCAGTGGCTCTTATGGAATTCAGTTATTTAATAAGATTTCTGTTCAGAATATTTATGAAGTTAACTTTTGATTTTGTATTTAAACCATACATTCCTTGAGAGCAAGCAGTATTATTAATTCTCATAAGACAAACAAAACTGGAACCAAAAAATAAGATCTTTTGTACAAGCAGATATATGGCATAGCACTGTATTGTCCTTCATATTGCCTTTGACTTCATATTGTTTTTTATGAATATTCTTCAAAACACCTTGCTGCAACTTTGTACAAGTTAATTTGATACTGAAATTAGAGCTTTCTACACCTGGCACTACAGTGGGTACTTGAGAGTCACGGAGCTGCTTCTTAGTATTTCCCATTTTTTTTTCATTTATTTTATGTCCCTTTCATCTTCGTTGTTTCTCGTTATAAACTGGTACTACTTAAAAATGCTGTGTATGTGTGTTAAATATATATATAAGGGCAATGGAGAACAACTATTTTCTTTTGTAAATGGTAAATATAATTTCTTCAATGTAGACCTTCAGTTGTTATGTCAACCTTCAATTAATAAAAGTGTAATCAAAGCCATATTTCTCCACTACTTTTAACAGTTATCTCCATTAAAGGTGTCTAAATTTCCCTTTCTGCAACCAGTGGCCTAGTTGCACTTGGAAACTATATTTATTATAATAAATTTAAACTACTGTTACATCCTGTGGTAAGAAAACCTCTCATAAAACCTTATTATAAATTAGTGGTTTTCAAGCATATTCTTAAGCCAAGTGATAATTAAGTAATATTCTACAGTTATTCATAAATTAGTCTACAACAATTAAGATGGTATTTATTTGTTGGTACCAAAACTATACAATACGTTTTATGGGAAAAAGTTACCTTAACTTGTTGAATCAGTTTATGACAGATTATTAAAATAATGTGATGCATTATAAGGCATGGATTTCTACTGGACAAGTCATCTTTTATGCTAGACTAGAACTTTCTTGTCACACATACAACAACAAAACAAATTATTTTCTAATATTCATTACTTAATAGAATGTAGAAACCGATATGAAAATAAAATATAGAACTATGAATTTGTAACACGTCTCCAGATAGTATGTTGTAACATTATACAAATATAATGCTTTCTTTAAGTCTACAAAGTCAGCCCTTGTGCTGACTGCTTATTGGGGCAGAATGAATGTCAGTTTATAAATATTTTAACCTGTGTGATAATTCCCTTTCAGCTTTAATATTTATTACAGTGGATGTCATCTTGGAATCATGTAAAAGATGATAGGTTAAAAAAAGAAAAGAAAAAAAAAAACCCACAAAATAAGTGGTGGCTCATTTTCTAGTGTTTATGTGTCTTTCATTCAGATCTGAATATTAGTAAAGATATTAAAAGCTAAGGTATCTTATCATCATAGAATGATAGAATTACTGAAGTTGGAAAAGACCATCAGGATCATCAAGTCCAACCACAAACTAACCGAAACTAACTAAACTAAAGTGCCCTAACTGTAACAACCTACTGATAAATCATGTCCCTGAGCACCACATCCAAATGGTTTATTACACATTCAGGGATGGTGACTCAGCCACCTCCATGGGGAGCCTATTCCTGTGCTTAACCAACCTTTCTGTACAGAAGTTTTTCCTGATATCTAGCATAAACCTTCCCTGCTGCAACTTGAGGCCATTTCCCCTCATCCTGTCACCAGTGAGAAGAAACCAACTCCACTCTCACTGCAAGCACCTTTCAGGTATTTGAAAAGAACAATAAGCTCTCCCCTCAGACTCCTCTTCCCCAGACTAAACAGCCCCAGTTCCTTTAGTCGCTTCTCATAGGATATATTCTCTAAGCCCTTTACAAGCCTTGTTGCCCTTCCTTGGACCTGCTTCAGCACCTCTATGCCCTTTCTGTACTGAGGTGCTCAAAACCGAACACAGTACGTGAGGTGGGGCCTCACCAGTGCCGAGTACAGGGGCAGGATTACTTCTCTAATTCTGCTCACCAGCAGGATTACCTGCTCACCATTCCTGACACAAACCAGGATGCCGTTGGTCTTCTTGGCCTCCTGGGCACACTGCTGGCTCATATTCAGCCAACTGTTCATCAGTACACTAAGGTCCCTTTCCATCAGGCAGCTTTCCAGCCACTGCTCCCCAAGCC
>PPHD01017920.1:0-14819 GCA_002909625.1 Bambusicola thoracicus
CCTGCACTGAAGATAGATACATGCTAACTATGTACAAGTAATAATTACATTGCTCTCTGTGTGCTTGTCTCATTTCCTCATCATATGCTGAAAGGCAAGAGCCACATCCTTTTGGACTCAAGTCAAAAGAGCAAGCACTGCAGTAGTGCCTATGCCTAGGGTCATGCTGGACTCTTAATTGCATGACACTTTGCTTTGCAACTAGAGAAAAAGAGAGAATATCAGAAGGCATGTTTCAGAGCTACAAACAAAATAGAGCTCACTGAAGTGTAGATCTCAGAATCTTCCAGAATGAGCTTGAATTTTTGAACCGTTCAAGATCAAGCAAATCTACTGGAGTAATGGCTTTGTCTGTGGTTTGTAATGCAGTCCTTAATGACAGCTGATGTGGAAAAGCACACAGCCTTTCTGTATTGAAACTCTTCTGATGGACTGGGAAAGTTAACTGTTTTATATGGGTACATGCTGAAGGATATTGCTCATGTTTTTGTCATGCTGAACACCTTGTCCAATAGGAGACTGTGAGAAATAGTATCAAAAGCTTTGCTGAAATCTGAAAAGATACCATCAGTTGTCTTTCCTTGGTCAAGTAGATGGGTAATTTTGTTATAAGCAGAGATTAAGGTTTTTGAACAGGGATTTCCCGTTGTGAAACTATATTGGCTGTGACTAATGAGTGTGTTGTATTTTAGTTGTTTTTCAATAACTCCCAAAATAATTTTTATGATTTTACCAGGTACTGAAGTGAAACTGACAGGCGTATTATTGCCAGGATCTTTCTTGCCTTTCTAGAAAATCAGGACAGTGTTTGCCAGCTTTGAGTCAACAAGGGCCTCTCCAGATTCCCAAGACCATTGAAAAATAATTGAGAAAGGTCTTGCAGATGACATCAACCAGCTATTTGAATACACTGGAATAATCCCATTGGATGCCATAGACCTATGTGCTTCCATTTGGAGCAGAAAATGCCACACAAGTAAGAAAATACCACACAAGCAGAAAAATACCACACAAGTAAGAGTTTCTCACTGCAGTCACAGCTCTCCAAGTCAAAGCTCCAAGGGTCCCAGGGCCCTTGATTGGAAAGAGGCAAAGAAGGCATTAACTGTCTCTACTTTATTTGTGTCCCTATTTGTGAAATGATCATACTTATTAGATAGTGGACAAATGTTATCTCTGGTCCTCTATTTGCTATTTATGTGTTTAAAAAGTCCATTTTGTTCTCGTCTGCAGTAATGGCCAGTTTCAACTCTAATTGAGCTTTGACTGCACCCTGCAGTGGTGAACAGCATCTCTACAGACCTCCCATGTTATCTGATGTTGATTCCAGTAGCCATGCAGTTTCTTTTCCACCTAGAAGAACCCTGGTCAGCCAAGCTGGTCTTCTACCCTGCCTGCATTACTTCTGACATTTTAGAGTTGCCTGTTCCTGTGCTTTCATGAGGTTATACTTTGTAAGTGACTGGCACTGATGTACTCCATTGCCTTAAAAAGCAGTTTCCAAGGGGACCTACTTACCCATTCTCTGAGCATCTTAAAATCTACTCTCCCCGTATTCAGAGTTGAAATTTTGGTGACAATATTCCTCCTGTCATCAAAATTTTTAAACTTGGCTACTTCAAAGCTGCTTCATGGTCACTATGACCAAGATGGCCATAAAACAACACTCACGAGACCCTCTCTGTTTAGAAACAACAAATCAAGGGGAGCACCATTCCTAGTCATAGAATAGAATCATAATTGTTAAGGTTGGAAAAGACCTCTAAGAACATCTAGTCCAAGTTCCTTTTACAGTGTTGTCCATTAAACCTAAGACTTGTGCTCCAGACCCCTCAAGAGCTCTGCTGCCCTTCCCTGGACATGCTCCAGGGCTTTGATGTGTTTCTTGTAGTGAGGGGCCCAAAACAACGCAGTACTTGAGGTACAGCCTCACCAGAGCAGAATACAGAGGGATCATCAACTTCCTGCTTCTGCTGGCTACACTATTTCTTACACAGGCCAGGATGCTATTGGCCTTATTAGTCATCCGAGAACACTGGTGGCTCATGTACAGGTTGATGCTTAGCTGAACCCCCAGGTCTGTTTCTTCTACACAGTCCTCTAGCCCCTCTGCCTCAAGTGTGTAGTGTTGCCTGGAGTTGTTGTGGTAGAAGTGCAGGATCTGACACTTGGTTGTGTTGAACTTCAGCCCAGAGATCCATCCTGTCCCAGTCCCACTGAAGGGCCTTTCTATTCCCTGGAGATCGACACTTCTGGCCAACTTGGTGTCATCTGCAAACTGAGAGTGCACTCAATGCCCTCAACCAGATCATCAATAAAGATATTAAACAGGATGGGCTCCAGTGCCAACCTCTGTGGAACATCAGTAGTGACCATATGCCAGCTGGATTTAACTTCATTCATCATCACTCTCTGGGTCCAGACATCCAGTCAGTTCTTTACAAATAGCGTACTTGTCCAAACCGTGGGCTTATGGCTTTCTCCAGAAGAATACTGTGGGAGACAGTTTTGAAGGCTTTGCTAAAGTCTAGGTAGATTATATCAGCAGCCTTTCCCTCATCAGATCACTCATTCATAGGAGATCAGGTTGGTCAGGGAGGACCTGCCTTTCACGAACCCATGCTGGCTGATCCCCCTGTTCTCCTGCACATGCAGTGTGATCTCTCTCAAGATGATCTGCTCCATAACCTTTCCTGGCACTAAGGTCAGACTGTCACACCTGTAGTTCCCTGGATTTGCCTTCTGACCCTTCTTGTAGATGGGAGCCATGCTGACAAGCCTCCAATCCTCTGGGACCTCTCTGGTTGACCAAGAATGCTGATAGATGATGGAAAGTGTCTTGGTTATCATCTCTGCCTGCTTCCTGAGCACCCTTGGGTGGATCCCATCCAGCCTGATGGACTTGTGATGTCTAAATGGAATAGAATGTCTCTGTCTACACCTGAGTCATGAGGAGTTTGTTCTGCTCTCCATCCCAGACTTCCAGGTCAGGGGGTAGAATACCCCAAGCATAACTGATCTGACTTTCAAAGACAGATGTAAAGAAGGCATTGAGAACCTTAGATTCTTAGTTATCCTCAATGGTCATGTTCCCTGCTGCATCCAGTAAAGGAAGGAAATGGGTGGAGAATTCTCCTCAGTCCTCCTCTTACTGTTTGTAAATTTGTAAAAATGTTGTTTGTTCTCTCTTATGCTGATGGCCAAGTTGAAATCAAACTGGGCTTTTGCCTTTCTAATTTTCTCTTTGCATATCCCTGCAACTTCATATTCTCCCCGTGTTACTCGTCCCCTCTTCCAGAGGACATAGACTCTTTTTCTCCTGGCATCTCAGCAAAAGTTCCCTGTTCATCCACATTAGTCTTCTTCCCCTCTGGCTCATCTTACACTACTCAGGAACAGCCTGGTCCTGTGCCTTTAGTACCTGTATTGAGAAGTTACAAGCAAGGTGTTTTAGGAATTTCTTTTTTGCATTGGTTATATGTTATTCCCAGTTAACATCTGGCAAGCTGAAGTCACCCATGAGGACAAGGGTGGGCATTCTAGAAGTATCTCTTAGTTACTTAAATAACGATTCATCGGTGTCATCATCCTCGTTGAGTGTCCTACAGTAGACTCCCACTATGTCATGCGCTTTATTTGCTTTTCCTTTTATCCTTACCCAGAGGCTCTCACCTGTGTCATCGCAAGCTGTGAGCTTTGTACAGCCCAGTCCACCTCTCACGCGCAGCATCTCCCTGCCCTGCCTGTCCCTGCTGAAGGGCCTGGAACCATCCATTGTGATACATCAGTCACAGGGCTCTTGCACTACATTACGCTTATGCTAGTGGTGTTACAGCTCTGGGGCTCAGCCAAGTTCCCCTTGCTTGTTCCTCATGATGTGTGCATTAATACTGAAACATCTAAAATATGCTTCATTGTACCCAGCATCTCTGGAGTGGACTGAAGGATCTTACTACTAGTCTCATATTTTGGCATGCTTTCCTATAGCTTATGATCAATGGGTGTGGTTTTATCCCTTTCCCCCCTGAATTTAGTTTAAAGCTCTGTCTTTCAACCTTGCTGACTCTTGCTCAAAAATCAGTTTGTATTAATTGCCAGTAGGTTAATAGTAGAGCTTGTTTTTCTCCAGGAATCAATCTGTATCCCACTGAGAGAAGCTCCTGTGACTTCTGGTAGAGCTATGTGATGTCTTATATGCCAAGTAGCACTGATCCTCCTTGTTCCTCACTAACCTGGTTCCTGCTCATTCTGGAGGTTAATCTCATGTTCCTGTCACAGTCAGACCTCTCACGACCAAGCTTTCAAACTTCATTTGTCTAATGTGTCTGTCCCTCTTTAATTTCTGGTCTTTTACTGCTTTTGTCTGGTTTCATTTTCAGCTCCTCTGACCTTCATGACTGTTCAGTACTCTCGTAATAAGTAAAATACCAGAAGAAACTGTAGTTACAGAACTAGGTACTTGCTATCACTTCTTGTACAATGTAGTTCACTCCCCATTTGCGAGGCTGATTATGCAGAAAATTTAAGTATTATTTTGAAGACAGTTTCAGAAAAATTATTCAGTTGCACTTTGACTTTTACTTCCAGAAGTGATGAGAATTAATTTTTGTGTAAGCCACAGGAAGAACAATTTAATCCTTGTAAAGATTGGTGAGAACCGTATTGTATTCATTTCTATTTAAGTAGTTTAGTACTTCAGTAGCATCCTGAGCATAATAGTACTGCCACAAAAATGAATGATAGTTCTATTTTGCCACAAGCCTAATACAAAACATTTTTCTCCATGTATGAGGGCTGCTCTGAAAGTAATACCTTTTATTTCATTATATTGACCCACGATGTCAGAGGTGGATGTTGGTGGTATGGCAGTAGAGGTTAAACCTTACCTCCAGTATTCTGTTGCATTTTATTGCTGTTCGACAGATGGCAGCAGAGGGGTAGTCTGGCAAAACGACATCTGATGTGGAAGCCTGCATGAACTAAAGGTGTGTCATTGAATTCTTCCATGCAGAAAAAATGATACTCATTGACATTCATCAATGCTTACTGAACGTTTATGGAGACCAAGAAGTGCATATTAGCACAGTGAGGTGGTGAATGGTGTGTTTCAGCAATTACGCTGTTACAGCAGTGGATCACCTCTGCTGGTGCTTTTATAAGCACAGCATGTTGGATCTTGTTCATTGCTAGTGAAAATACATAGCTAATGGTAGCGATGGCTATTGAAAAAGAGTTTTTTGTACATAAGAACTTGCTCTATCAAATAGTGTTATTCTGCTTTTTCTCACTTGTAGTTTCCATGGAAACAAATAGGAGGCATTACGTTCGGACTGAGCTATGTACATTTCAGGATAAAAATGACATCCTTATGACAAGTGAATTTTAGACAAATATAAAAAAATAGTCTCTTCATTAGTTTCAGTGCTCTCATTAAGTAATGCTCGGCATTACTTAAAATACTGGTTAATGAAAGCGCTCCTTTGATATATGATTAAGATATATGAACAAATGGATAGCTGGTCATAATGACAATTAAAATAATTGTGTCTAATGGAATGAATCTCTTCTATGCATAAAGACTGAGAGAACTGGAGGTGTTCAGAATGGAGAAGAAGAGGCTTAGGCACTGACAACAACAGAAGTTTCTCTAGAGGGGATCCAGGCTTTGTTCTGTGGTAGCCAGTGCCAGGACCAAGAGGCAGTGAGCATGAACTGGAGCACAGGAGAATACCAGGTGCACTTCCATGCTTTGCAGGTGATGGAACATTGGCACAGGTTGTCCCAAGACTGTTGAGTCTCCTCCTGAGAGAGATCTTAAGGAGCTGCCTAGGCGTGGGTTTGGGCCCCTTGCTCTAGGTGTCCCTTCTAGAGTAAGGGTTGGGTCTGATGGACCCAGAGGTGCCTTCCAACCTTAACCACTCTGTGATTCTGTGAATCTGCTGCCAAGATCTGGTATTGAGGAAGATAACTCAGTGGAAAGCAGATGTTATCTAACTGCTAGTTTACGCTTGCCTTTTCAGGTTGTTGTTGGACCAAAAAGATGGAGATAAGCAGATTTTTGTTTCAGACTATATAGTTACAGTGTGATCCCAGATCAGTGACAAAGTAGATTACTGTTCATTCTTGATGGCTTTTGTGAAAATGTTGAGCATGGTACAGCTTTTTTGATAGTCTAAAAATTGAATAGAAAACTCAGGCATGAAGAAAAAAACAACTGTTTACTTTGAAGAGACTTTCTGCAGTTAGTAAATAAAGGAAGAATGTAGGTACTTAAGTGTTCATAGTGTAAAAAAAAAAAGTCCTTGAAAAATAAAAAAAATAATGGGAATGCTTCTATTAACCATAGATATTTTTAATACAGCTGTATTCTTAGGACCTATTTAGTGATGCTATTTTCAGACATTTCAGAATCTGCAATCTGGTGACTTTTTTTTTTTACCTTCTGCCTGTTTGTGGATGTTTTTAACCAGTAATACCTGCACCAAAGTAGTAATGGCAGGTTGGTATGGAATGCTAATTTCAGGAAGACATCAAATATTGCTCCAAAGAATTAGAATAAAGGCTTTATTGCACTCTTGAGAAACTACTAGTTACTTTCATAATTCAACAGAAACACTCATTTTTGTTTTAATGTGTCCGATGGCAACACCCAGGCACTGACTCTTAGAACTTTACTGCTTATCAGCTAATTATAATTTACATTTAGAAGGTGAATTAATCCCAGGTGTGTAGTTGCTGGACACACCTTACCAGTTCTCAGGTGGCTTAGCATTGTGTTATAAAAGGTTGTTACAGATTATCCACAAATCACAGTTCTGCAGTTTGTATGTTATAACCTTAAAAATTGCAGTCACGTTGTGTGGTTGCTGTTTAAGAACAGCTGTTTGCAACCAATTCAATTTCTGTTAAGTGAGATAGATTACAGAAACAGCTGGTTATCACATTATTAGAGATTAAGTCTTAAAGACACTGCAATTAAAGTAATTATGTTATTGTTATTTTCTGGTTACTGAAATGCTGCCGGGGCTGTGGAGATGAGTCTTGTCCAAAATAACTGCATATTCAGAAATGATTAACCTGCTTAAATGATAAAAGAAAAATATATAACTGCAGTATATCTTTCTAGTAGTGTTATTACTTAAAATGTTTTTTCATCTTTGTCTGTCATTCCACTGAAGTGGCTTGCCACCATTGAGTGCACCTTTAAAAGTCTGTGATGTTGGCAGGCACAGAGCCATTGAGAGCTGCTGTTTGGTAGGCTTCAGCTGCGCACTCCTGTGTCACTAAAATGACTAGATTGCAGTATAGAATTTGGCTTGTACCAAGAGTTTGTTATTCTTATCTCTGCCATCAAATTGATTGTTGTCAGACCTCAGGCACTTTCACTGAGATGACTGTGTAGTGCAGAAACTTATCTTTACATTTACATAATAATCGTGCGAGCACCATCCTTTTGTACTACTCCTAGGGATTGAGTCATCCCCCAGAAATAACTGCGAAAAGATCACGTATCTTGCTTCCTCCCTATTCTTTGGGACAGCTGTGCTCCTTGCTTTTCTAATTTAACTGAGCATAGTAGACACACACATCTCAGCATGAATTGAGCTTGCTTTCTTTCATGGGCCAGAATATTTTTTTTCCCCTAGGAGCCTTGTCTTCAGCGTTCTCTCATTTTATTTTTGGTAAAGCTCTGACCAGCCAGCAGTGAGGTTAGGAAAAGGAGAAGGTGCAGGAAGAGCATTTTCTCCCTGCTTCCAGATAATGAATAAATGATTCGATTGCTCCCTGGAGAGCAAAGCAGTGTGGTCTGCCAGTGAGCTCAACATTGCCTGCAGGACCTCAGGAGCACCACCAGATGGGTTGGGAGTCTGCCCAAGCCCTGGCTCCTGTGCACCTGCTGCTACCCACCAGCCTGCCTGCTGCATGTTTTGCTCTATCAAAGGAGTATGAAGAATGCGTTCTGAGGCCGATTTCTGCAGTGAGCTAGTGTGTGAGCATATTTCTAATAGGCTAACTATGCCCTTGGGTCTTGCGGCCGTACTTAGTGCTTTCTGGAACAACAAGAAAGGGATAAACTATCTGTAGAGGTGAAAACTGCTGCTTCTCCAGGTCGTTAGGGGAGGCTATTAGTGAATTCAGTATAGCAGACCCTCTTCAGTCACAAATAATACTGAAAAGTGATAAAATGTCATTATTTCCTGCTATTATACATTCTGTTGTAGGGATCTTACTAGCTAGAACAGAGGACAGGGAGTAGTAAAAAAGACACAAAAATTAATCTTGCCTGTAAAATAGATTGCAAAGGAATTCTGAATGCCCATTCTATGATTTTTCAGACGCAAAATGTCAGCCTTCATTGTGGCTATATTACCAGAAATACTTTAGCACTGTTCCAGCTTTACTGTTTAGATTGCAGAATGTTTGTTTATAACTCTGAACCAAGGGAGAAATATGTGATCAATATGTAGCTAGTGGAAATGTAATTCCTCATATGGTGAAAGTAAAATGACAGGTTATGGAAGATATTTTAGTACCTGAAACTATTTTTCCTTCACACATTAAAAATGAATCTTCTCTGAAGGCCCTTCTCACAGGTCTCCTTGCCATGACCTCCAGCTGCATCTGGGTTATCAAGCTGCATTTGCAAAGATGGTGATATTGGCACGTACAGTGATGAATATGCAGGGAAGAGAGAGACATACCTCTCCTAGAACCGAGTCATGGACAGTGACGATGGAGTCAAAATGCATATCATGACTTGCCGTGCTACGTCTCACTGTCCAAATATTTAATTCCCACAGCAAACAAACTTTTGAGGATTGTGTCTATAAAACAAACAAAATAACAATTGCAATAGCAGTGACAAGTCTAATGATAAAACAGCCAAAACTTGAAAAAGCACATTTAAAAGGAGTGGATACTGTATTTAATGATGGAGTACATGGAGTAGAAATGCATGTACCAAGAGTTGCAACAAAGTTGTATGGGAATGCAGCTGTTGAGTTCTTTCTAAAATTCTTGCTATTTTTGCAGATAGGGAGCTATTTTGCTTCATTTAGACCTAAATGAGGTAGATGCCAAAAACTGTGTGGTGTAAACTGTGCCTGTGCACTGTAGTTATCCAAGGATTTTCATGTTTAATAATTATTGAAATAAACTATGTAAAATATTTGGAGTACTCTTGTGTAAGAAGCCACACAACATATGGCAGTCATCACCAAAGCACACTTAAATGACTGTAGGAGGAATGTGAAGGACACATTTTGTATCTAAGATTTTATATATTTTTTTTATATATAGTCAGTCTTTTATTTTTTAAAGGAAGCCTGAAGATCAAATATGGAGAGAGCAGTGGAATGCCTTAGAGGAGAAAGGATGCAATTACATCATTTGTCATGAGACTGGTAGTCCTACCATGACTAAGTGATGTATATAATACATTTGTGCTACACAGCGTCTCATAGTAGAGAAACCTTGAGATTACCATAGGCTGCAGTTGATACAGCTGCATGGTACAGCACTGAAGAAAATTGCCTGAACTGCACACCCTAAATGTGCTTTAGTGTCTTTTCCATTGTACTGGTCCACATGGTAGCATGGAGAAGCATTCTGTAGACTTATTGACTTTCTATCAAAAAGTTAGATCTGCCTCAAAGGAATGGGGGTATCTGTCTAATAAACTAGATTGTTCTATGTGTTTATTGCTTCAATATTACTACATTTATTTTGTTGAGATGTCTGCTTGCTGCTGTGTTTTGTTTTTAAGCTAATAAGTGGTACAATATTTACCAGAGTACAGAAGTGACTTTTCAAATAAACAGATAATTGACGGTATTTGTATCAAGATTGATCTTAAATATAATAGGGCTTTATGACTTCTTTCTTCTTGCTAGTCTACCTTCTTCTCCAGTACTCCCCATGGATTTAGACTTGTTCACAATTTACCAAACACAACTACCCTTTCTCTTCTGTAATCTTTTTTCAAATCCTGCCTGGCTCCTTCTGAGGTGCTGCATGTGCTGAACTGCATGCTGGTCCTTGTGGAGAGTGCAGTGATAATGCCTTGTCTCTGTGAGCATTATCTCCATCTGGTTTTCTGTTTTTGAATAAGAAGGTCAGGTATGAACCTAAGCATATTTTTAAGACAAAAGAAAACTAACATCTTAATACAAAATTTTCACCTTGCTTTATGTAGGTATGCTTGTTTAAAAGAGATCATTTCACTGATATTTAACTCATCTTCATTATGCTGAAAAGGTGATTGTAAGGGTCTTACAAGAAAGCTTATTTTACTTATTTGGTAGTCTTTGACTGTTGGAGAACCTGATTTGAAAATGGAAACCATATCATTGCATGGAAAGAAATGTTAAGATACTGGAGCAAGAGACACAGCACTACAGTTAGCCTAAAAATGTGGATAAAACGTTGTTTCCATCACCTGGTTAACAGACCACATTTATACTTTCATTTGTATTAGTTATTTTGGAAACATACTTTTTTTTTTTTTCTATTAACTTGCTTTTAGTTATATGTCTTTACTATATAAAGCTTGCATTCTGTTTTTATGCAAATATGCAATGCTTCCAATCTGGCCAATGCTTAGGTGAGATATTTCTTTGTAGACATTTGACTGTATCTGTGTCTTCACGGTGTTTTTGCAAAGTTGAAATTATCTTTCTTTGAGAACAAGTTTATTTCAATTGAAGGATTGCTCAAAAATGTTGCTGAAAGTACCTGTTGTTGCTGGCAAGCCTCACTGAAAAGGAAAGCCGTGAATGCCTTTTGTTATGAGACCGTCTCTTCTTTTAAACTAATATATTAATCACTTGATACTGCAAGACATGATACTGTTCATTTTTAAACAGAACTATCATTAGATACTCCTGGGATTTAGAAGTTGTTTTAGAATAGTTTTAGTTTAGATTGTCAGATTTTATGTTAGAATAGATCATGTAAAATTTTCTGGTCATGAATAATACTAAGCAAGAAATTACTAATTCCTAGGATACTAGGCAGGTAATAACAGATAGTTAAACTCTCAAATATAGTACAGCTAAAACTTCTTTTTCAGTTCTGTGTGGGAGGTTTTACTCCTTATAACTCCTTGCAACAAGAGAGGAAATCGGGTAAAAAGAGAAAAACAAATGGCCTGGAAAAAAAAAATAATCTTCCAGTTGTTATCACTCAGCAGTCTCTAAACCACTACAGATAATTTAACAAAATGAACACAGTAGTAAATTCTATCAAAATCTTTTCACTGTAGCATTTAGTAACCATAGTAATGATCAGAATATAAATTCACTCAGCATCACAATACGCTCTGCTGGCAGATCCTTGGTGGTAAATGTTGACAGATACTGTTCAAACACACTGAAGGCAAACAGGGAGCTCTTGAAGGTCAGTTGTTGCATAACTAATAAAATTGCCAAGTCACCGAGTGCTGTGGTATGACTCAAGACATATGACAGTGATTTCAGAGAAGTTTTTACAGTCTTCTCAAGACATATCTCTGGAATGACAGCATAAGCCATGTAGATACAGAAGTGGCGTATGTCCAAGAGGGAGGCAGCAGGTTGCTATAGTGAACGTGAATGTTAAACTGTTTATGTACTGCTAAGCTGCTTTGATGCTTTTATTCATTATGGTAGTACTAAACATCTTTCCATAAACAATTCCAGCATGATTGTTCTTTGTCTTCTTACTAAATCAGATTTAAGGGTTCTATATCTGTGTTTTTCCAACCATTCTTTACTTTTATATCAGAATGAACTATCAGCGTATTTTTTCTTTCAGTGATTTCCAGCATAGTTAATGATGCAGATCTTTAGTCCTGATAGAAGAGAACATGAACAGCTCTCTGCACATAGCTGCATCTGCACTCCCTGAGTCCTGGCAACAAGAGAAGAACAAAACTGCTGAACTCATATCTGTTTCTTATGACCCAAAGGAGATTAAAAGTACTAGCAGTTTTTGTGCTAGTAGGAGGGAGCCTGGGTGATACAGAGGTTGTCATAGAAACATCATGTCAGAAAGAATCTTTGAAGAGATTAATTTTTTAACTTCTTTTTTTCACACAAATTTAAATTTCTTAATTGTGTTCTTGTTTTGACTTGGCCTTTGGAAGAATGTCTCTCTATCCATTTGATACAAAGTTGGGAGGTAGTGTTGATCTGTCTGAGGGTAGGGAGGCCCTTCAGAGGGATCTAGATAAGCTGGATTACTGGGCTAAGGTGAATGGGATGAGGTTCAGCAAGGCCAAGTGCCAGGTCCTGTGCTTTGGCCACAATAACCCCATGCAGCGCTATAGGCATGGGGCTGAGTGGCTGGATGACTGTGAAGAGGAAAGGGACCTGGGGGGTGTTGGTTGATGCTCAGCTGAACGTGAGCCAACAGTGCGCCCAGGTGGCCTAGAGTCCAATGCCATTCTGGCCTGCATTAGAAATAGTGTGGCCAGCAGGAGCACGGAGGTAATTGTTCCCCTGTACTCAGCCTGGGTGAGGCCACACCTTGAGTACTGTGTTTGGTTTTGGGCCCCTCACTACAAGACACTGGGGCCCTGGAATGTGTCCAGAGAAGGGCAATGGAACTTGTGAGGGGTCTGAAGCACAATTCTTATGAGTGGCTGAAGGAGCTGGGATTGTTCAGTCTGGAGGAGGCTCGGAGGAGAACTCATTGCACTCTACAACTTCCTGAAGAGAGGTTGTGATGAGAAGGGGTTTGGCCTCTTCTCCTGGGAGCAAATAGGACACAAGGAAATGGCCACAAGTTGTACCAGAGGAGGTTTAGGTTAAGCTTAAGAAAAAAACTTTTTCTCTGAGAGTGATCAGGCACTGGAATGTCCTGCCCAGGGAGGTGGTGGAGTAGCCATCCCTGGCAGTGTTCTGCAGCGTCTGGATGAGGAGCTACGAGATATGCTTTAGTAGTTTGTGGTAGCAGTGGTAATGGGAGGACAATTGGACTAGATGATCTTGAAGGTTGATTCCAATCTTGAGATTCTATGATTTTGCTGTGGAGGTGAGTGCTGTAGCTTATTCACCTTCTGTAAGCATGTCTCACCTTTGAATTTGGGTAGCCTGATGTATGCTGGTTTCAAAGTTATTTGGTATCTTCCCAAACAAAAGGAAGAAGAAAGTCATGTCTGCCCATTCTACCTTCTCACCTTTTCATCATCTTTATTTGTCTGAATAATTGGGCTCTCTTAAAATCTTAACCCTGAGAATCCAAATATTAACTACAATTAGACTTTGTCTATTTGTTCAGTTGGTGTCATGAAGGTTATCTGACTTTGAGAGCTCTGTCAGGTTAAAGATGGTGGCTTTTTTCAGACATCACATCACACTACTTCCATCTGTGTAGTTATGGATGTTTTTGTTTGTCAGTTCCATAACTGCTTTTGAAAGTTTTCTTTATGTCAGTCTTGAGCATCTGCAATACCACATTAAGATGAGATCCTGGAGTGAGGAAAATATTGGAAGCAAGAATGAATTTAAGGAGATATCTCAATTTCTTTTGGGAGGCATATGAGGAGTGGCTGTGACCACTTTTTTGTTTTGTTTTTAGCCAAGTGGAGAGGAGAGTAAGGGCAGGCCTCATGGCAGCTGCAGCTTCTCACAGGGAGTGGAGGGGCAGTGCTGAGCTCTGCTCTCTGTGACAGTGACAGGGCCCGAGGGAACGGCATGGAGCTGTGTCAGGGGAGGGGCAGCAAGGGATTAGGGAAAGGGTCTGCACTAGAGAATGGTGGGCATGGAGCAGGCTGCCCAGGGCAGTGGGAACGGCCCCAGGCTGCTGGAGTTCATGGAGCATTTGGACAATGCTCTCAGATGCATGGTCTGATTTCTGGGTGGTCCTGTGTGGACTCCGTCATACTTGCGTGCCCCATTCAACTCAGGATAGTCTATGAAATATTTTAGCAAATTAGGAGTAGCTAAAATTATTCTGTAGATTGCACTGCATAGGGGAAACATGGAAAGCCAATTTAATCTTAGTCAATTGTGGAATCTCCGATATTAATCAAAGCATCAAAACATTCTGTGTTAGCCAACCTCTGCTGAGCGTCTTATTATAGCAACCTGTCTCACAAGGATTTTGTTCTTTCTTCATCCTGACAAAACTGAAAATGGAACGAGAACAGCTGCTGTTTTGTACTTAAGCTTCTCATTCATAGTCTCTAAGTACAAAGAAAGATATGAATTAAAAAGAGATTGAGGATGCCCAGGAGATTTATTTAGGTTTTGAGATTGGCTCATCCATAGATACAGATGTAGCTGAATTTGTCAGTTGTGTCAACAGATATATTTAATAACTGTTTTGAGACTTTTAAATTAACACTTCACATTTTTCATGTGAGCAGCTTTGTACATAAATATTTCTGACAGTATTTATAGTCCAGTTTCTTGTGGAGTTATTTGAGCCTCACAGACTGAAAGATTTGGGATTTTTATTTTCTCCTATGTTGAATGGTTATTTTCCATCACTCTGCAGTTAGATGAGTCTATGCTATTTATTTATTTATTAATAGAAGGAACTTATTTCACAATGATTTCTCTTTTGCACTTTTCAGAGCAAAGAGACTGAAATCTGTTCAACTACTGGTTTTTTTTTTTTAATTTTATTTTTTTTTTACATTTTCCAAACCTGCATTTCTTTGGAAACTATACCAGCATGGGTAAAACTTAAGATGATATTGATAGAAGTTTTTTATTTCCCCTGCTCTTTAAGAATTCTGTCATGGACTATTTTTGCTGTGACCACATTCATTTTTAGCTGCAAATTCAGCTAAAAAAAACTTTTTTTTTGTTCCTATTCCATAAGGAAACCAA